>JARHVA010010355.1:150000-181818 GCA_037957365.1 Torreya grandis | reverse complement strand
AGAAGGTTGGTACCCTATATTTATTAAGTAGTTTTGATTACTATAATTTATTTACTGCATATGTAGATGAAACTTTGTGGCACTATAGCCTTGGTCACATGAGCCAAAAAGGGTATGAAAATTTTGAAGGATTGGTTGCCCATATTGAAAGGGGTCTGATTTATGTTTTTATGAAGACTATGTATGTAGAAAATAGAAAAGGGTAAAATTTATCAAGGTTGTACCCACAAGGAAGGAGAATAAGTTTGATTTGGTTCATTCAGATGTATAGGGGCCAACTTAGCTATCTTCTATTGGTGGGGTCATCTTATTATGTCACTTTTATTGATGATGTAAATAGAAAAGTTTGGGGTGTATGAGATTAGGATAAAATATGATGTGTTTGATACATTTAAAAGATGGAAAGCATTGGTTGAGAATGAAACATGTCTTCATTTAAAATGTCTCAAGAAAATAATGGCGAGGAATATTGTAACAATGAATTTTTTGATTACTATTCAAGGAATGGAATTCATAGATAGAGGATAATTCTAAGAACTCCATAGTAGAATCGAGTGTCAAAAAGGATGAAGAGGACTACCATGGAGCATACTAAGAACATGAGGTTTCATGTAGGACTAAATCTTTAGTTTGGGGTAAAAGTAGTAAATATGGCTATATATCAGATAAATAAAGGCCCTTCATCTACTTTGGATGGAGGCATACCTAAGGAAGCTTGGTTTGGTAAGAAGTTTGATTATTCATTTCTTATAATATTTTTCTATGAAGATTTCATTCATATTGATAAGGATGATATGACCAAGTTAGAGGCTAAGTCTAAAAAATTCACCTTTATTAGTTAAGGTAAGGATGACTTTGGTTTCTATATTAGGAGTATTAAAGACAATAAAATATCTTTAATGAAAAATTCATGTATAAAAAAATAGTTATAGGATCAAAAATATGATTCCAAAAAAGAGTGCATAGTATTAGAAGACATTGTAGATGATAAAGTGTCCAAGAAACTAGTTCAGGCACCTACTCCACAAGAACCCCAAAATCTTATGGTGAGAAGGTCTTCTAGGGTAAGAAGGGAACCTAAATATTTTTATCCATCTCTAAATTATTTATTACTCATTGATAATGGAGATCCATAGTGGTTTGAAGAATCAATATAGGTAGATTTTAGGAAAAACTAGGAGAAAGTAATGGATGAAGAGCATCAGTATCTCATGGAAAATCAAACATGGGATTTGGTAACCCCCACCTAAAGGTAAGAGTCTATTGAAGAACACAGTGGGTGTATTTAATTCAAGAGGATGATGGAGGAATGAAAAGGTAACAATGTCTGATTGGTGGTAAAGGGGTTTGTATAGAAGGAAGGAATTGATTTTGATGAGATTTTTTTCCCAGTAATAAACATGACATCTATTAGGACTATTCGTGGGATAATAGTAGTAGAAGAATTTCACTTAGAGTGGTTGGATATGAATATTGCATTCCTTCATGATTATTTGGAGGAGGACTTGTATATGGATTAGTGATATGGATATGAGGTTATAGGAAAGATGAACATGGTGTCCCAAACTGAAGAAGAGCTTGTATGTCTTTAAACAAGATCCATGATAGTGGTGCAATAAATTTTATATTTTTATGATGGAGAAAGAGTACTCTGGGTGTCATATAGACCATTATGTATATATCAAGAAGTTTTATGATGGTAATTACATTATCCCTTCATCTATATGTCGATGATATATTGGTTGCAGGTAAGAACATGTAGGAAATAAAGGTACTCAAGGAATAGCTTAGTAATTCCTTTGATCTGAAGGATTTGGGAGCATAAAAACAAATCCTTGGTATGAGAATAACTTAGAATAGAAATAAAAGAAAGAATAAATTTATCCCAAGAAGAGTACATTAAAAAGGTCTTGAAAAGGTTTGGTATGTTGAATGCTAAACTGGTTGGGACATATTTGGCAGGCCATTTCAAGTTATCAAAGGAGTAGTGTCCCAAGATAAATGAGGAGAGAATTTAGATGTCACATGTACCTTACTCATTATCTGTTCGTAGCTTGATGTATGGCATGGTGTGCACTAGGCCAGATATTGGAAATGTAGTGGGACAAGTAAGTAGTTACATGAGTGATCTAGGTAAATAACACTGGAAGGTAGTGAAGTGGATTATTTAGTATTTAAGAGGGACCATGGGGATAGTTTTAAGATATGGTGGAATGGAAACCACTTTGCATGTTTATGTATATTTGGACATGGTTGAAGATTTAGATAGTAGGAGGAATACAATAGGATATGTATTTAATATAGGTGACATAGTGATGAGATATATTTCATGATTATAAAAACTTGTGGCTTTGTGAACTACAGAGACTAAGAACATTGATACCATGAAGTAAAGTAAAGAAATTATTTGGTTATATCAATTTTTTAAAGAGTTAGGGCATCAACAGGAAGAAGGGAAGCTATATATTGATAGTCAGGGTGTTTAACATATAACAAATAACTCAACTTTCCACTCTAGGATGAACCATATATAATTGATATACCATTTCATTAGGATAGCTTTATAGGAAGAGAAGTTGAAGATAGATAATATTAATACTAGTCAGAATCTTTTAGGCATGATGACCAAGGTGGTCAAAAGGGAGAAACTAAAGCTATTTTTAAATTTGGTTGGCCTTCATAGATGATAGTGAAGGGTTGAGAAGCTTGCTTAGAGGAAGTTAGTCTTCAAGTGGTAGATTGTTTTTTTATGGATCCTATTTCTAAATTACAATGTATTTTAAATATTGTACATTTAAAATGTACTATACACTCTATGTATAAACTTTTTTGGACCCCCTTTAATGGGAAACCGTTTTGGGTTGGCTTTTCACATGGTTTTTATACCCATTATTTTTTATTACTTATTTCTTGATGTGTTATGTATATATTGATATTTCATTTTTAATACATCAAGAGAACAAGGGTTTTATAAGGAAAAATAAAGTGTGTGAATTTAGGTGCAAATTTGGGAGGGTTTGTTGAGCGCAACTCCAAATAATATTTGTGAATTGTAATTGTGAGAAGATAGATATGAGAGTGGATTATACTCTTGTGACTTGTAATAAAATATGAGCAAGTATTTCTTGGTGGATGTAGCCCATATTGGGTGAACCACGTTAAATTTGGTCTTCTTTTTTTAAATGTTTATTTTTATTATTTTTGCATCTCTATTCATATCTATTATTATTGGGACTATTTGATATTATTATACATTAATTTACAATTTATTCCTAACAAAATTTATACCAGATTAAAAAATAAGGATAAAATCAAAATGACCTACTTTTATGACATAGAAATTAAAATTTCAAAATAAGAGTTAAAACTAGTTTAAAATCAAACCTTACTATAAAAAGTAATACAATTTTACAAATAATATAATAAATAAATATGGGAATAAAGGGTGAGAAGAGTTGACATAAATAAAGGAAAATACATAAATAATGTTTTCATAACTAAAGGAAAATGGAAAAAAATATGGTGATACTACTAAACGTACAAATTGGCATCCAATAAGTCAAGAAGACATTACTACACTTAAGGGCAGACACCAATGTCCTTCCCCATAGTACCTAGGAGAAACATGGAAAACCATAGTTGCATGTGGTTACCTAAAACATTGTTATGGATGATGCAACATCAAGATCACTGATATGGACAATTAAAAATATACCATCCATTCTCACAAGTATTAAAAGAAATTTTGACATTGAGGTAATTGATATGTATGATATAAGGTAATCAATAATACTAAAATTTGAATGGTTTATAAACTATAATGGGACTTAAAATTATGAACAATAAGAGATAAATTTTGAGGATAATTGATTTTTATTACATGTTTCATTAAAAACCTGTATGGGTTTCAATTGGTCAGAAGAGTTATGGCTAGATGAAGGTGAGAGTGACTTTGATGGACTTTATGAAGTATACAAACTAAATAAAATAATAAAATTTGATAATGATAATGAAATAAATTATGAAAGAGAGTTAATACAATAAATTGAGGAAGTAGAAACAATGTTAGACAAAGACACAAAGGCTGAGTAACACTATAAAAAAAAAGAGTAAGAATTTTATTTCGCATGAAAAAATGCTTAACTAAAAAAAGGATTTTTATTTTAGGAGAGGATAACAAACCATGTTTAAGATAAAAATACACCATTTAGATAACTACACGTGAAATTACCAAAAAATAGTGGAATCAGGGATGTAGAATATTATTTACAACAAATGATCTATCAATTTTTCCTCTAGTACACATAAAAATTAACGCTTTATATGATACAATTATTATCACTACCATATGGTGGAGGACAACACAAAAATACATAATTATGAACTTAAAAACCTTTAGTCTCCTTTTAAAAACAAGGTTCATAAAAGGATAATGACACTTTAATGATATAGAAATATATGAGTTAAACTAACCCTCAATGGCATATTAAAAACTGTACAAACATTATGCACATATAAATAATAAATATCAATGAATTTGGTGAAATTTATTTATTGGAATTTGAAAACATACTGAAAGACTTGATATATGAACCAAGAAATTTGGAGTGAAATATATAAATTGAGGAACTTAAAATTAAATTCTATCATACCTTTAACTTCTAGGACCTACATAATTGAATATGTCACACTCTTTATAAAATTAGGACATCATTAATTTATGTCAATCCATACTCTAAAATAAAAATTATGTAGAATGAGAATTAAAAAAATAATGGGGCACATAGATGACTGTTAAAAGATAACTATAAAAATACAAAATGATGTGCAAGAGAAAAATAATAAAGAAATACTTCAAAATAAAATGTATTGTAGTAAACTAACAAACCAAGAAGTAGATGATGACGAGGATAGGCCCAAAAATATAAATAGTGAAATAGAAGAAGGGGAAAGGAAACAAATTGATAGTGGTGAAGATATAATGGTGTACCTATACAAACCTCTAAATATAATGGAAGAAAATATTACCAAAGAGGGAAAACGTAAGATAGAAAAAAAATGAGACTAATTCGCTAGAGAAGACTTGGGAAAATGTTTAAGTTATTATGAGAAAATGAGAATTTATTTATGTATACACTTAAAAAATTATTAAGGATTAAATAAGAGGTTTACATACTAAAAATATAACTACAATACGACACAAAACCATTTTGGAGAACATTGCATTAGATTAATATTAATGTCAAATCCAAGGTAAAAATCAAATTAGATAAGATGTTGGTCAGTGGCATATTAGCCTTAGTAGAGGATACAAATGGATTAACATAATGGTAATCTGATACAATAAAATAGGTAAAATAAATATTTTCATTGATTATTAGGATCAAAATAAGGTATGATGACTTCATACATTCCCCAAATTATATTTTCATAGTACTAGAATTAAACCATCCCTAGGTACCTCCCCATATAATCTAGAATATGATCAAGATCACATTTGTCTTGGGTACCTCCCCATAGAATGAGCCATGGAAATTATAAATAAATATTATCTCAGTATAGATATCAAACAAAATATTGAGCTTAAATAACTTTTTATTTTGATTAATTATGGTTTACCAAAGGTCCAAAAAATAGGAACATCCATAAAACCTATTGTCAACACTATAGACTTAACTACTTATCCTCTTGCTAAATACCTGACATGAAAATCTTATAGTTTTATAGGTAAGACCTCATCATTTTTGATGGACTCCATTGATTGTATACATAGACTTGAGGTAAAAAGTGTTATATAATAATATATATTAGCTATTAGAGAAATTAATGTATAAATGGTAATTATTAACCCTTAGCTTACATTGGAAATTAATTAAATAAATAATATGATATTTATTAACATGAGGTATAAACCTCATGAAAATAAATAATATTATTATAGTTATTTAATGTTTACCAAATGTTTTAATTAATTATATTTAATATCAGTATGGATGGACTCATTATTTTTACAATGGTCACATCCCTTATTATTTCAATATAAATAGGGTTTTACCCTATTGTGAAAACACATTCGAATATGAAATTATTTATCATATTCAACCTGTGAAACTTGTGAAGGCTTAATTGAAGAAGTGAGAAGAGAAGGATTTGTGTTGGGGTGTGGAGTTTATCAAATATATGAATATCTAATTTATAGAATTTTTACCTCTTTGACGCTTTAGCATGGTAAATACTTATGTTTTGTGTCAATTGTTTGGTCTTCATTTATATTCTTTGGTGATCAATTTCATATCTAAATCCTATATATTGGTCTATCAATTCTTACATGGTTTTATATCCTAGTGAGTGGCTTTAATTGGGAAAAATAATTCATTGATTTTAAATAATTGGGATTTTATTCAATTTAAAATATTTTAAATTATTATAAAAGCCTTTTTCAAACCTATTTATGTTATAAAGGAAGATTTTTTTTTTTTTGATCTTTGAGAGGTTTACTTTCTTATTATCTGTGCTTAGTGATTTTATCTCCTTGATGTACTTGAAAAAACTATCATAGACCCATGAAGCTATTAGTTAGAGATCTGGGAATTTTTTCTCAAACATAGGGGCACCATTATTAGCCCAATAAAATTTTAAAAAAATGGTTTCTTGGTCAAAATTAAATTTTTAATATTCTTTCATTATAAGAATAAAAAATATGGAAGATTGAAACAAATTTTAAGATTTTTTATGGTCTATACAATATTTTGGGGCCTCCAAAGCTTCTATAGGGGCACAATATTTCTAATTAACAATTCAGAACATTGAATTATTAATCAAAATTTCTATTTTGAAGATCTAACATGCCTTTTACTAGGATTTTAGAAAGGCTGGCAAATTTTTGAGGTCTCTCATGGCTTATTTAGGGTATGTGAAAATCCAAATTTTTTCTTGGGCACCATTATTCTCCAGTATGCATGCTACAAGTATGGAAAATTATTATGTATAGTTTAGAAAAGTATTCAATTAAATATTATGTTTATTAATTTATTTTTCCACTTAGACTTGTGGCCTAGATTTTCTTTAAAGAATTTTAGAAAACTAGTAATAATTATTTTCTATATTTTACATGCATAGTAAGTGTGTGTGTGTGTGTGTGTGTGTGTGTGTGTGTGTGTGTGTATATATATATATATATATATATATATATATATATATATATATATATATATATATATATAAAATTAAAAATTAGATAGAAAAGTAAAAATATAATATTTTTCATGTATGTCTTTAATTAGATTTATAGATGAGTTGGTTGTTATAATTTTTTTTAAAATTAGAAAAAGTATGTCTAGAGTTTAAAACACTCAACCTATATTTTGTTTCATCAAATTTAATTTAATTTGAATTCTATTTCCTTATTTATGTGCCAATTTTTCATGTACCTAATACCATAGTTGACCTGTCAAACTTGTTTTGACTTTCGACCTAGTGAATATTTTGTCAAACATAGTCATGTAACCAATTGGTCCCTAGGTTTAGGCACCTTATGGACACATCTACATGGTCCATTTTCTGTTTTGATACATTTTAATATTAATTTTATAATGTTTTTTAATAAAAATTTCTAGGTGCTCATTTTGAGTGTGACTCTTTTGACACCTCATTTTATGTTATTTTAAATCAATTTTTTTGCATTATTTAGAATTTAAATTATGTGATTAAGTATAGTTGAACTTGTGATTGAATTTTTCTACATTCAAAGTATACAAATTCATTAAAAAGGTTATTTTTCATAAAATTACTCTCACATTAGTATATTTTTGTGACACTTGTGACACCCTATTTTGTCACAATCTTTATTAGTTTTTTACTTTGTCTAGAATTAAATTAAATTATTATTATGTGTTTAAAATTTTAAATTTGTTTTACTATAAAATTATGTTAAAATTCACACTAAAAGGTTTTTTTAAAGCATTTTTTACTATCATGTTTAAAGGGAAGTTATGACTTCACCTCATTCTTGCTTAGATAAATCTCAAATGCTTAATGAAAATAACTATAATATATGAAAAATCCATGTTAAAGCTAAATTTATGCCCTAAAAGTTGTGTAGTATTGTCATTAGGACTAAAAAATCCCCTTCAAGATGACATCTAACCCCTGATTTTACCAATGCATTTAAATTCAAATTGTGGGAAGCTATGTTCATTATATTAAAGAGTGTGATGGATGAATTCATTCTCCACATCAGTAATCAATAATCTACTAGTGATGCTTCAAATATATTTTGATCTATGAATTAGGTCTCTCATCTCTCAAATATTATTAATTTAATCCTTGAATTTCTAACTACACCTATGAAAGGTGATGAGAAAATTGTTAATTTTCTTGTTAAAATTAAAATTTTTGAATTTCAATTAGATGTGTGTAATTTTAATTTGATTGATTATTAATTTATTTATTTTATCATTCAATTATATATTCATGAAAAGTTTAGAAATTTCATTTCAATTTTGGATTCTAAGTAGTAAAATAAGGAAGATATCCCTGAGCTTACCACCTTGTCTTCTCTCCTAATTCAAGAAGAGCATGTTATGACCAGTTTTGATTATAAATAAAATGTGACTCTTTTATTTCTTACATTAAAAAATGTTTTTGATAACACTAAAAACCAAAAATATAACACTAATTCTACTAAAAATGAACATGAGAATAACAAATCTGGTAAGAAGAATCATACACCTAAGTGTAATATAAATTAAAATATGTGTGATAAATTTGGTCATAGATGGGAAATATTTTATAAAAAAATAGATAAAATTAAAAATAAATCTTCTAAAAATATCAAAGGAAATAATTCTAATCAAAATAAGTAGAAGAATTCAAATCTTAATCAGAATATTATTAGTTTTTATGGTACTTTATTTACTTCAAATGAAAATGAGTGGATTTTAGATAGTGGTGCATCATACCATATGACATGTTTATCTAATATTTTATTTTATTCTAGAGATATCTCTAAAATAATTTATTTAGGAGATAATTCTTTTTTATAAGTAGCTAAATAGGGAAAAATAATGTGTTCAAATCTTACTATAAATAATGTTTTATATATACCTAAGTTTAAACAGAATTTATTGTCTCTTTAGCAACTTCAATATGATAATTTCATTGTAAAATTACTTAAATATATCTGTTCCATTACAAATCAATCTGGCTACTTGATTTTTGAAGGTTTTAAAAAGAATGCTTTGTATATCTTTTCTCCTTTTGCATGTTTTCTTTCATTACATGGTAAAAATGAATCTCAATTATGGCATGAAATAGTAGGAGATGTTAATTTTATAAATTTAAATTATATGTATACAACTAATCTTGTTGAAATTCCTTCTATTCCCTATGATTATCAAACTTTTGATGGTTGCTTACATGATAAGCAACAAACTAACCCCTTTCACAAGAGTCACGATGTGAATTTCTCACATCATTTAGAATTAATTCATAGTGATGATATAGGACCTCTTAAAGTTGTATATATTAATGGTTATTTATATTTTATTAACTATATTAATGATTACATTAGAATTATGTGGTTTTTTTTGATTAAAAACAAATCTAATGTGTTGTTTAAATTCAAAGAATTTAAAGCTAGTGTTGAAAATTTATCTAATTTTTATATTAAGAGATTAAAAAGTGATAATCATAGTGAGTACCTTAGTAAAGAGTTTAATTATTTTTTTATTATTTATGTATTAAAAGTGAATTAAAAACTTCTTATTCCCTTCAAAAAAATGGTATTGCTAAAAGGAAAAACTACACAATCATAAAAATGGCTAGAATAATGTTACACTCTATAAATATTCCTAAAATTTTGTGGGTTGAAGCCATGAATAATACTATGTATATTATGAATAGAGTCTCTACCAAATATTTTCATCTTTCTACCCCTTTATAAATGTAGAATAAAACTAAACCTAGTGTAACTCATCTCAGGATCTTTGGTAGTCATGCTTCTATATTTATTCCTAAAATTAAAAGAATAAAGATTTATCCTGCTTCCTATTCTCGAATTTTTGTAGGTTATGGAGGTAAGACAAAATATTTAAAATTGAATGATCTTTCAAAAAATAAGATAATTGAGAATAGGAATTTATTTTTTTTTCTTAAAATCCATTTGTGAGCTTTTTATAGAACCTCCTCAGCATTCTTTTGTTGATGAACCTAACTTTGTTATTTCTCTTTGTGGTGAGATGAATGCCCTTGAAGAAGTTTATCTAGTTTTGGATAAGTTATATTTTGAGTAACTCCCTAAGTTTTATATCCAAACTAAAAGACCTAGATTGGAATAATCCCTAATCTAATCTTCTAATGTTGTTAAACTTAATAAATTAACTAGAAGTCAACATTTTTGTCATACATTAATGACTATGTATGAATATAAAACTTAATAATTTAAGGAATCCAATCAAGATGATATATGGAATTTTGTTATGCAAGATGAGTATAATGAACTAATTTAAAACCATACTTGGGATCTTATCCCTCTTTCAAAAATACATACTATCAGTTGTAGGTGGTTTTATAAGATTAAATATAAATCAATTGATAATATTTATTAGTTTAAAGCTAGGTTATTTGATCATGGATTTACTAAAAAAATCAGGATTGACTATGTTGAAACTTTTATTCTTATAAAAAATGAGCACTATTAGACTCCTTATTGTTCCTGCAACCTAAAATAGTTGGGTTATCCACCAAATGGATGTCAATAATACATTTCTAAATAGTGATTTAGAAGAGGTAATCTACATAACTCATCCTAAAGGTTTCAATATCATAATAGAGAACATTATATATAAAATTTAAATAAATATTTGTATGGTTTAAAACAAGCTCCTTCATTCTAAAATTACTTATTTTTCCAAAGAATTATGTTCCTCTAATTGTTATTCTGATAATGATCTCTTTGTTAAAGTTAAAAATGGTCATTTCATTTTAATATTATTATATGTTGATGATTTTTTTATTAATGGTGATCTAAATAGTTTAATTCATAAATATATAGATAAACTAAGTCAAATGTTTAAAATAACTAATTCACACATTATGCATCATTTTTTAGGAATGGTTATATTTCAAGATAAACATTATTTTATTGTATCATAATCTCGGTATGTTTATAAAATTCTTGTTAATTTTAACATGATTGATTTTAAATCTTCTTCTACTTCTATTGAAGTTGGTATTAAACATGATCCAAAATTTGTATGTGAAAAAGTTAACCCTACTTTATATAGACAGTTTGTTGGTAATTTAATTTATCTAACCATTACTAGTCTAGATATTGCATATGTTGTTGGTGTTGCTTCTAGATTTATGTTGGATCCATATTTGGATCCTTATAAATTAGCTAAAATTTATTCTTCATTATATCAAAGGAACAATTAATTTTGATTTAATCTATTCTTTCATTGATAATGATAAATTAAATAGTTATTTTGATGATGACCATGCTGGTGATACTATAGATCACAAATCTACTTGTGGATATATGTTTAATTTTGATGCAGCAATTATCACTTAGAGCAACAAGAATAGACCTATTGTCTCTATCTTTTATATTGAATTAGAATGGAAGCTCCCAAAAAATACCTGAAGTTATAAAGGTCATTGGGATAATTTCATTTATATGTTTGTCATAGTACCATAACTCACTCTAATAACCAAAGTTGTATAGATCTAAAAAAAAAATAGTGCATGACCAAAGAACTAAACATATTGAAGTTTAAGTGCATTTTATTAGAGAAAAAGTCCTCAATAATGATATTGTTCTATAGTTCTATCCTATGGATGAAAAAGTGGTATATATTTTCACAAATCCACTTGGTGCTACAAATTTTTGTTAGTTTTATGCAATATTGGGCCTCTTAGAGTTGTTATTGAGTGTGCATGGCAATGCCACTTCCTGATGACCTTGTGTTCCATCTTCTTCTCTATATTCTATATCATTGTAAATCATTGTAAACTTTATGTGGAAGTTATGTGATTTAAGTAAACTTCATGTGGAAGTTTTTTTTTTGTCCCCAAATACATTGAGGTCCTTATGTTATAAAAGGCTCCAAATATAATTAGTGATTATTCATGAGCAAATATGAGATATAGTCTAAAAATCATGCTAGAATAAACTTAAACTTGAGTATTTTATGGATTATAATTCCTTTTATTTCAAAAAGTGGTGTTTGGCATGATGAAGGTATTTAAATCCTAAAATTGTGTACATAGTATAATTCATTTTTTAAGGTGACTATGACATTTATTCCTACTTAACATTAAGGGGGAGTGTCAAACCAATTAATTTGTAAGTGATGATAATTAACTCTTGATTAAACTAATAATTAATTAAATAAATAATAATATATTATTTATTCACATGAGGTGGAAACCTCATGAAAATAAATAATATTATTATATTTATTTAATACTTACCAAATGTTTTAATTATTTGGTTTTATCAGGATGGATGGACCTATTATTTTTACAATTGTCACTTCCCTTGACATTTAAATATAAATAGGGTTTTACACTATTGTGAAAACATGTTCGAATATGAAATTATTTATCATAGTCAACATGTGAAATTTATGAAGGATTATGTGAAGAAGTGAGAAGGGAATGCTTTGTATTGGGGTGTAGATTTTCTCAAATATTTGAATATCACATTGATGGGTTGTTTACCTCTTTGAGGTTTTCCTATGGCAAACATTTGTGTTCTATGTCAATGGTTTATTATTCATTTATATGCTTTGTTAATAAATTTCTTATTTAGATCCTATATATTTATTTATCAATTATTACATTAGTATTTTTTTTTATTATTTCCATTTACACTAAAATATCTCTAGAAGGGGATAAAGATGTAGTCAAATATATCATGGATAAGGAAACAACATGGTTAGTTTTGAATAATAACTACTTATTTCACCTTCAAAGGGAATTTTATGAGAAAATTTAAGGTTTAAAAATATGACCTCCACTTTCCTTGATCATACCAACATATTCACGAAGAAATTTAAGAAAACTAAATTAGATTCTACACCTTGAAAACCATAATGGTGGGTTAGATTTGTGGACGATACAAACAAAAAATGTAAGCATGGTATAATTTTTTTTTAACTCATTCTTTGATCACTTCAATATAAAATATAAAAATTCAAATTAAAAGTTGAAAATAATTATACACTTCCTTTTATTAGTGTCTTAATAATTAGAAAATTAGTGTAGATTTCTTACACAATAGTTTTATAGAAAGTAAACAAAAACATACATGTATATTAGAGTAGACTCACACCACCATCCATAACAAAAAAATACTGGTTATCATCAATTAATACACTAGAGAACTAATAATCTCTTATGTTGATCTTTTTTTAATTAGAATAAAGGAATATCATGAGGGTTTTAAAAATAAATGGATTAAAAAAATTAACATTTAAGAAAACATCCAAAAAATCAAAAAGAGGCCCTAAAATAAATATTGAAAAAGGGACTTAAACAAGGGTAATGAATTAAAGGTATTTATTTCAGACATTAACAGCACATCATAAAAAATTCAAAATTTTAAAGGGAAAATGGAAATATTTTTTTATCAAACCTATCAAGACCATTAGAAATATGATTAGGAATCTTAAGGACCTCATTTCTAGGCATCCAGTTAATTATTTCTACTTAATCCTATGCTCTTGTGTAAAATACAACATTTCTAAGACAAGTCATTCACTTCAAACTAGATCAAAATAATATTGTAAAGATTTAGAGCATGTGATAGTCAATAAGTTGGCCTTATCAGACCATGAAGATGCCACTAAGCATTTCATATGCATAAAAGATACCAAACTAATTTGCATTGAAATTCATAACATTTAGAGAATGGTTCATGAAGCCATGGAGATTGAGAAGAATCTTAATAATATGAATCATGATGATGGTTGGAATTTAATTCATTTTTTTGTGCCTTTCTTACATAGATTACACAAATCCTAGACCATTTCCTTTTATCCCATTTTGGGTTGTTTGATTAATAAGTTAGTTAAATAATTTTATTTTTTTTCTTAGTTTAATTAATCAACTTTTGGAAGTTAAATTTAATTCATTATTTTATGCCTTTCTTATATAGATTACACAAATCCTAGACTGTTTCCTTTTATCCCATTTGGGTTGTTTGATTATTAAGTTAGTCAAATAATTTTAGAATTTTTTTCTTAATTTAATTAATCAAGTTTTGGTACTTTTATTATTATTATTATTATTATTATTATTATTATTATTATTATTATTATTATTATTATTATTATTATTATTATTATATGTTTAATTATTATTTTATTTTTATATTTTAAAATTTTCACCTTTGCTTCTATTTTAAAAATAAAACAAAATCAATGAATATATGTGTGTGTGTGTGTGTGTGTGTGTGCGTGTGTGTGTGTGTATACACACACACACACAGACACATATATATATGTGTGTGTGTGTGTGTGTGTGTGTGTGTGTGTGTGTGTGTGTGTGTGTGTGTGTGTGTGTGTGTGTGTATGTATGTATGTATATATATATATATATATATATATATATATATAATAGTTGATTTTATTTTATTTTTAATGATTTTTTTCATATTAATTTTATGATAAGAAAAAATTTATCTTGTGGACCACTTAACATAAGTAATCAATTATAAATGCAATAACAACATGTGATATTATAATGGTTCAAAGTCAAAAGAATGTGTATACATCCAAACTATAAACATATATGAGAGGTATACATCCAAACTGTAAACCCATTCACCAACCTCAATGGTGAATGAATCATACCATAAAATAAATATTCAAAGCTATGTGAAATAAGATCCTCCATCAAGGATTCATCTACGTGATTTGTGAAATCTAATGGGTTTATACGCTAGTCATTGTGCCTTTAAAAGGTGGAAATGGCATATTAGTGTCAATTATAGGGATCTTTGTAATGTTAGTAGGAAAGATTGCTTACCCCTAACCATTAATCAATGCACTCCTTAAGGTTCTTTAAGGAAATAATTTCTTCTCCTTCCTATGTAGTGGATATAATAATATTAGGATTACATTACAAGATTGATATAAATCCAATTTTACAAGCCCCTGAGGAACATACACATAGTGTGTTAATTCCTTTAGACTATGTATCACATCAACCACCCTTTAAATGGATATCCAAACAATATAATTTTTTATCTCTTTCATGCTTATGTAGATGTCTACATTGATAATTTTATTATTTATGGAGACTCCTACATGTAAGCCATCAATAATTTTAAACAAGTTCTGCATAATTACTGAGATAATAACCTCTCATTAAGCTAAAATATATGTTACATAATAATTATATAGACTATTATGTTAGGATAACACATCTCACCCAAAGGGATATAGTTAGACCTAGTAAAAACAAAAGTTACTAAAAAAACTTTGGCACCACAAAAATAAAATTATGTCATAAATTTTATTGGACATGTTAGCTATTGTAAACAATTTATTCAATTTTTAGTAAGATTACATACCCTTTTTTAGGGTTTATTTACTGAATTTCATAGGTTTTTAAAGGATCTGAGTACATTAAATTAGGATAAAAATATGTAATAAATATAACCACATATTTGTGAAAGAATTGACCTAAATTGATATTTCTAAAAATAGTAATAAATGACATAATTAATTGTTTAGCAAGAAACTGATTGAGATGGATGAGCTAGAAGATAAAACTAGTGTGGCAGTAGATATATGTGTCATAAAGAAGGTCTAGGTGTTAGAAACCCTCCTAGACAATAACATTATACCTTGGATAGTATCATTGGGGTGCTAGCGTCCTAATTTTAGTGCTAATATCCTTTTTGTAGGAACTATCCTATCTTCATGGTTCACCCCCAACTAATTCTAACTTACCTATAAATGTATGGATGAGCTCTGATTCACTATCTATGCATTATTTTTAACTGATTTAGGAAAAAACCCTAGACCTTTGTGTTTTATGGTATTTGAGTGGAAAAAGTAATAAAAGTGTGATGTTAGTTAGGTAGGCTAGACATCCTTAACATCTCATTATGTTAAGAGTTTCCTAGATACCAATACACCAATGATGGATCAAGACAAATATATTTCTTGCACCTAAGTGCTTGGTATATGTGCAAGTGAATGTTAGTATGAGTGTTGACTTGAGTTCTTGGCATTGTGATTGATATTATAAATCTATGTATTATGGGCTTAGAATGGCTATAGATGATTATATGTAGAATTAAGATAGAATGTGGATCAATAAACTTAATTTCACACAAAAAGTTCTAAGATTATATTTGTATTTTGCATCTCATTTCCATATAGTGGATAAAAGGCTAAAATTAATGTGTGTATGAGTTTGTGTGTACATGAATGGGTTGGTGGGTGTGTGTGTGTGGAGATTTGGTATTAGTGTAGGGTTTGAAATAGATCTAAACTAGCACTAGGTGTTTTAATAATTTAAAATATATATGCTGGCTTTTAAATTAAGTAGGGATATTAGCATTGAAAGTGGGACACGAACATGGCTGTCCAAAGTACAAAATTAATGTCTATACAATAGAACTTAAGGCACTAGGGGCCTAGGGGAGGGTTCAAGACTAATTTTTATATGTCTAAGGATGTTCAATGGTCCACACAAAAGTTATATAAGTATCAAAAGATATCGTAAAATAGGTTTAGGCCTAAGATAAGGATGGGTGATCTGAAGTAATAACTATTACATTCAAGTGACATTTTATATTATTACAATTGCCCCCTTTATTATAGAAATGTAAATAGTGAAATGAGTAGGATAAACAAAAAAAAAAGATTACCTAGACTTACCTATAGGGAAAAACATATGAATATGGGTCTGAGTGTGAGAAATTTACTCCATTGTGTATCCTTTAAATAAAACATGCATGAAATCAATACTTACTTAAGAGATATCAAAAGTGAATAAAAAACTAAGTATAGAGATAAGAGAGAGAGGAAAGGAATGAATACACCTCACTGGGTATGTGAACCAATTCAAAAACCTAGTTACATCCTCTATGTGTGCATATTGATAATGATCAAATTGGTGAATAGCTTGGATTAAGTTGATGTATTACTAAATACCCCTATTTGGGTGGATAAAATACTAAATTTGTTTTTGAATTCATCATTTCCCACCCCTATGTGATGGATCATATACTATGAATTAATTGGATTGGAGTAATGGCTCAACAACTCAATATTTTCTATGACTCCATTATTTTCTACCCATGTGTAGTAGATGCATCTATAACTAAGACTACACAATGTAACTATAACTATGTAATATGTTCTTGGGGCCATTTTGAAATTCTAAAATGAAAAATAACCAAGGGGCGCCTTGGGTACTTGAGAACTTGAGAATCTAGCTGAATGACTAAGTAAAAATGATAATTACTACAAATATACTAAGGCATCAATCTAATGTGATACCTAGTGAAAATGGTGTCATAAGTATGTTATATATATAATGACATGGATTTAATCATTCCATCTAAGATAAGTAGGTATGAAACTAATCATGTGGAAATAATGTACCACACACATGCCCCTAATTCTAATATATTTTCATATGGATTATAGACTAAGTTATAGCAATTTGTGTTTGTGTATATAAAATTAAGTGGGAGTGATGATGATATGCATGATGACCCCATTTTTTGTAAAATTGGTATGATTCTATGAAAAACTGGGCATAAATTGATCAAATCTTATACCATGTGACTAAAACTATGTAAATGTAAGATGTAACTACTATGTCATTCTATCAAATCTATATTTTTCTTATTTTTGGGCTATTGGATAGTAGTGTTATATCTTGTGTGGTAGTATTGGGGTGATAATAACCTACTTTCAATGCTAGTATCCTCTTATGTTTTTTTTGTGCAAATTAAAACTAATTTGTGTCTAACTATTTTTCTGTGTGTTTGCTTGATTTTTGCTCTATATTATATGTATGTATGCTAAATATTATGTTTTGATTACACTCATATGGTCTAATATCTATGATAAACCTTGTGAATTCCCCCTATTTTAATGGTAGTTGTTTTACCTATATAATAAATATCCTAAGAAAAAGCTTTGCATGATGTATGTTAGGCATAAAATATATGATATCTACATAGTAAACCAATATAATGTATATACATAACATCATAACGTAATATAATATGAGCATAATTTGGTAATGTACTATGTATGTTATATCTAACATTCACAAGGTTGTCAATATATATATATATATATATATATATATATATATATATATATATATATATATATATATATAGCAATTTAAGTATGTGTATGAACTGCATAATTTGAGTAATTAGATAGGGGGATGGGGCATGATGTCCATCAAGGCTCTCGATGAGGAAGGGGAGATACATGATGGAACTCATGTCATTAAAGACTAGTTGTGAAATTAAAAAGTAAGATATAATTGGAATCACGATGATTTATACATGAAAACATACATACAACACACATGAGGCATGAAAACTAGGTCAAGGGGCATGCCACTAAATATGAGAAAGCATTACATGCAAGGACATATTTAAATGTCCACATAAACAAACAACAAACAAGTTGTCTTATAGAGACATGGAAGTACAATTTCAAATGTCCACATACACAAGTTCATGGGCACATGTATAAATCATACACATAATTAAAGGAATTGTCATAGATCCATAGAATAATGGAATATTGAAATGTCCTCAAATAGATGTAGAAGAAGATAGATACAATCAAATCTAAACTACAAAATATATAAATTAAACTATACATGAACATGTTGTATAAATATATATAAGAGTAGATATTAGATAAGTTGAGTTTATAGTAGTAGTAGCAGTTAGAAATAAATCAAAGTAGTATGGGATGATCAATACCAAGATATAATCAGTGCTAAATATGTGATATAGAGTATATAAAGATGTAACTTGGAGAACAAAAATTTGTGTATGGAATGATCCCAATGGGAGAATGTATCAATGTGGAATATATGTATGTGCCCGTAGTGGGTAAATACTAACAAATCTAGATTTGTGTGATGGACACGAGTCTTGTAATAATCTATGAATACTCAACAAGAACAAGTGAAACATGCATGTCTGATAGATATTTATTATACTAAGATAGCTTGTATATGTAGTACCTAAAAATTACATAAAGAGTGTAAACATGTATATGTAATCAATTTAAATTTTTTCTTTTAAGTACTATTTGAATGTTTTTGTTTTTTATAATTGTTTAAGATATGTAAAATTAATCATGAAAATGAAAATATATACAATGAGAAGAGTAAGAGGAGATATACTACTAACCAATGAGTTCTGCATGAGACTCATAATCAACATGTCATATATTAAATAGAGGGATAGTGATCATGCATGTTGTGAAATAAACTATCTAGGTTATAAAAATCAAATGTATTGAGTGATTTGTAGTGGAAACTATATGTGGAGTAGGTCTATGAATCTAAGAAACTAACTGAACAAGCTTGTGAAATGTAGTGATTGGAATATATGAAGCTAGTTAAATTAGCTTGTGAAATGTATTGTCTTTTAGGGACCTATATAGAATAATAAGATATAAATTGAGGATGTTATATATTTTTACATAGATATGTGTGGTGGTGGATAGAGAGGCCCTCTAGAATCCATAAAATGTCTTTGACACAAGGGTCTCTCTAATAAAGGTCTCTATGAGAGAGTATGGCTATGTGTTACTATTAAAAAATTAGACCTCACCTGCACTAGTGGCTCAATTGTTATCAAGTGTGTGCTAATATAATCTATGTGTTTCATGTAAACTAGTTTATATTATATAACTAGCTATGGAATATTTAAAGGATACTCATATAGGAGTCCCTCAACTATAACCACCTAAATAGCATGTATATATTTGAGACATTTTTGTATGGTAAATAGGATATTTCAAGGATATCATATCTAAAGACTACCTAATAACATATCAAATGTGTTTTCATTATGTACCACTATGAATCTAGTGGCCACATGTGTGGGCCTAACTTTTAATGGTATTATTATCTCCCTAATGGATACTTGAACATGGCCACTAAATACACAAATAATTGTCTATCTAAGAATTATCCTACTCATGAATAAGAAAAGTGGTGAGAATTTTGATAGTACAAATATTGACACTTGACCCATTTTATACCATGACACTCTAAATAGGATGATGATCAATGTAGGCTTTTACAAAGACTATAGAGAAATATATGTTATCGTCAACTATCTCCTACTATGAAAAAGTGATAAGAGGTATATCTAACACTATAGTATGATACACCCCAATCATATTATTTATAAGGTGTGTGTACATCACCTAATAATGGTAGGATGTTGGTGGTGGATGTGCCTTATAATTATATTGAACACCTAAAGTTCCTATTATCTCATTATTTGTATGCTTTGGAAATGGATCTAAAAATATTATCAATGCTTTTACTTTTGTTTGTTATGGTCTAGGAGTCTCTATAGGAGTCCTAATATCAATGATATGAGTTTATATCAATTATTCTATCTTATATCAAAATCTAATGCATTTATTTGTATCATGGCCTAGTATCTTGTGATAGTTGTAAAATGCATTGGAGTCATAGTTATTTATAAGAGGACTAACCGTATTAACCTATTTCATGGTAGGGAGAGATATGACATTGCATTACAAAACTTATTGTATAAATTATGTTGGAGATTGAGGTAGAGTCATGAAATTTCTTCTTAGAGGATCTGATAGGACCAAATAAGGAGGTGTTTATGAAGTTAAATTAACTATCATTTTTGAGTTATTCATGTTCTCATTATATTTTACCTTTTACGGGGCATTATTTAGATTATTCATACTTTAATTTCATATAGTTGTGTACTATATTTTTCCTATGGATATAATATTGACTTCCTATTCCTTTATTTTATGACAAATATATGTGAATGATGGAAGCTTATTGAATAGGATAGTTTCATGCAATGCCAGTAAAAAACTCTATTTGAATATGTCTTCGAGTCATCTATCTATAATGGGGCTAGTCATCTTTGTTAATATATTTTTATATCACAAGATATATTCAAATATTGGCTCATTGGACTTTTGTTTGAGTTTTTCCACTTGAGCATAGGAAACCTTATTATTGATGGTGATTGAAAAATGTGCTGAAAATGCATCTACTAATGGATTGAATGTTGTGATAGATTGATTAGGAAGATCATAAAACCATTGAAGTACATAATCCTTTAAACTAAAAGGGAAAAAACATAGTAAGGAGCTAATAATTAGACACATAGTCCAAACATATTGTGTGTAAATTTCATAGATGGTGCTTTTGGTCACCTTTACCATCATAAAAAGTAACCTTAACTGCAACAAATCTAGATGGTAAATGAGTTGCCTCTATGTGTTGTTCCCAAGGTGTATGTAAAATAACATGATAATCCAAGGCATGATATGGCCTAAGGATAATAGAGATGAATATGTATCACTTTGGATTATAGATCATAGATCTCATGCATAAAAGATTTTGAATTTGTATATGAGGAGCTATCCATAGTAGGTGTTGCCATTGTTGAAGGTTGTGACTTAAAATAGGTTGTTATATATTTTGACTTCCCCCTAAACTAGGTGTAGGAATATTGGCATCTAGGGGGTTAGAATATTAACCATTATTAGATTTCTAAATCTCTTTGTGGATAATATTGATAAGATCATCTATCATATCCAAATGTTTAGATATGAAATATTATAATTATCTCTTATTGGTCTCATCGAATCAGTTATTGAATTATACCATCTTAAGTTTGAAAGTAGAAAAATAAAATGTTGTATATTTTGAACCTTTTAAGAAATTTAATTTATAAAATATTTCTATAATAATAAATTATATCTAAAATTTTGGAATTAAATTCTAAGCATCGAAATTAAAAGGATACAAACCCTAAGAGGATCTACGTCGAGGGTTATGGGTAGTATTAAAAGTAAGTCTTAGTCATTAAATAGTTTAAATTTATAGGGTTTATGGAGTTTAATTCATGGATTTTTAAAGGGTCCGAGTAAAATAAATTAGGGTATAAATATGCAATAAATATATCCACTAGTTTGTACAAGAATTGACTTCATGCAATATTTCTAAAAATAAAAATGAATGACATAAATAAGTACTTTGTTGGAAAGTGACTAAGATGGATGATTTAGAGGCTAAAAACTAGTGTGGAGTAGATTTGATTGTTTTATATAGGTTTTAGGTTTCAAAAACCATCTTAGATAATAGTGATGTACCTTAGATAGTAATGTTGGGGCACTAGTATCCTAATTTTAGAGCTAATATCCTTTGTGTAAGAATTGTATAATCTTTAGGATGAATATCTAGCTGAGTCTAACCTACCTATACCTATGTGTATGTAGAAAAAGTGTGATTTTAGTTGGGTAGGATAGACATCCTTAATACCCCACTATGCTAAGAGTTACATAAATAACAATAATCCAAGGATGGATAAAGTTTGATGTAGTTCTCTCACCTAAGTTCTTGGTGCAAGTGAAGCTATAAGCTACTAGAGTGTTGACCTGAATGCTTTAAATGATCATTGAGATTAAAAATCTATGTGTTCTAGGATTTTTATGGTTGTATATGATTGTATGTAGAATCAATTAGAATAGGGATCAATAAACTTGATTATGCATAACTTGTTTTAAGCTTGTTTTTGTAATTTGCATCTCATTTCCATCTCATGGATAAAGTGATAAAATTCATGTATATATAATGATTTGGTGAATTTGAACGGTTTGAAATAGGTCTAGTCCAGCCTTAGGTGTCTTAGAAATTAAAATATGTCTAATGGGGTTGAAATTAGGTAAGGGACATTAACACTGAAATTGGGACACTAGCATAGGGTATTAGTGTCTAAAGTATAATGCTAATGTCTAGGTGGCAAAACCTAAGGCATTATGGACCCACGTCAGTAGGGGAGGGTTTGTGATTGATTTTAATATGTTTATGGATGTATAAAGGTCCACACAAAAGTCTAATAAGTTTCAAAACATGCCCTAAGATAGGTCTAGGGCTAAGCTAGGGATGGGAGTTCTTAATAACACTCATTATGCTCAATTAACATGTTATATGACTATAGACATGTTGGATATTATAAAAAATTTCTTAAATATTTTACTAATATTTATGAGGCCATCAACTTCTCTATTTTATAGCCTCATCCATACCTATTATATATCTTTTTCTATGTAAATCCTCATAACCATCCATGAATTATACAAATAAAAGAATGAATTTATGATTTTGTGTGTTCATTAATGTGTGTGTGTGTTATGTTATTAATTAATGACGTTTTTTATTTAATTAACTTATATTTTGTAATTTTATTTCATGAAAATTTGAAGAGTAATGTAAGGCTACAAGAATCTTGTTTATGCATAACACTTACAGGCTTCCCACAATAACTACTAGATTCCACCTATAGGTTGCCCATAACCACTATAGATTACATGTAGTAACTGTAGGATTCCACCTACAGGTTACTTGTAGCCATTGTAAATTATTCATAACAACTATAGGCTTCCACTTATAGGTTGCCTACAACTACCACACAAAATAGAACGATTATTGTGATTAGATCTTAAGGACACATCCAACTATTTTTAGAATTGAATGAATGATTGGAAAGGACCATAGATATTGTATGGACTCCCCACATAAAAAGAAACTTGGATGCACTATCAAAGATTAGATATACAAGGATAATGTAAAGGAGACAAAAATAATTAAAATATAAAAACAATATACATTATCCTTAACCCAATGAGGCCTAAAATATCTAACTTCAGTTGCTAACCTCTTGAAGGTTGACTGGGGTAGTTCCTAAGTATTTGTTTATTTTCCTAGTTTAGTGCTTTAGGTTAAAATATAATAACCTGACTTCTATATTTAATGGTAGAATTTAGAAAAAATTAAGAGTGAGATAGATGATAACATATTGGTAGAATTATAGAAGTTTTTGCATTTTGAATATTGTAATCTTCTTTACCAATCTTTAATTTGTATAGATCTTAGTAATGAGAAAGTTGATTCTATAAGAAGTTTTTTCAAATCTCTTAGAGAAGGCTTGAAACTCAGTTTTGAATAAGGAAGGGCCCCCTCAAAAGGAGTTGTAGTGAAGATCCTGACCCTCCTTAGCTAAATGTGTTGTATAAGTTTATTTCATTATTTGTTTGATTATATAAAGTGTGATCCATGTATGATTCATAATTGTGAATTATTTATGTATTTATATTATAATAGTTTCATAATATAACTATCTATTGAATTCAGTAAAACTTCGTTATAATGCAACTAGTAAAATAAGCTAATCTATGAATCAATAATGCATATATAGTGCTGACATCCTTGAAAAGCATATGTACCCTAGGTTGATAAATAATGTTAATTAGAATCAAGAATATAGTATTAACTTGGTAATAATTATGCATAAAATTTTGGTGTCATTACTGAGGAGGGTGTTAATTATTTTTTTCCATAATCAATTATTACTTTATAAATACTAGTTAATGTACTATTCTACCTAGCCAAACAAGTTAAGTGAGGACATTGTGGTGTGTTATGCCAAATGTCTAAGTTCCTAGATGTTTATGGTGCATAACATTTTTGATACATTATCCTACCCATCTGGACTAGTCGAGTGAGGACACTATAGTGTCTTATGCCAGATGTCTAAGTGTATGGATGTTGATGGAGCACAATCTTGAATGCCTCTTTTCAATATTGTAATTTACTTAGTTCATGGTTTTTTAGAATTTACGTTCTTAGAAAAGTGATTTATTTTCTGCAAAGTGTGCCTTTAATTTTCCTACTTTCATTTCCTATTTTCTAGGATAATTTTCCTACTTTCATTTCCTATTTTCTAGGATATTTTTCCTGATTTCATTTTCTACTTTATAGAGTAATTTTTATGATTTAAGGATATAAATTTACTACTTTTTAGAAGTAAAATTTCAATTTCAATCATTTTGATTTTTTCACTCCTTTATTATACTTTTTGCTTATTTTGAAACAACCCCCTAGAACACGAAAAAAGGAAAACAAAAAAAGACACCAATATTATGCAAGAAGGGATACGATAGCTAAAAGGTGTGGCACAATGTTTATATAGAGAGAAAGAGATTCTCAAGGGAGATTCCTTCCAAGTAATCCATAGGTTGCTACCGAGAAAGAATCACAAATATATGTAGCAACTAAGAATCCTATTGAAAAAAATACCATAAGCTTGAGGGATCTTGAAGAAGGAAACACTAAAAACTTAAGGAAGAAGCTTATATAAGAAGTAATATTGGATTTTAAAAAGGAAACAAAAGTAAAGGAAGAATTAGTTGAGTTAGTAAGGAGAAACAAAGGAGAAGAACTTCTTGAACCAAACACTCCACAAAGTAACATTGGAATAACATTCTAGCAAGGATTTCTTTAACAAATCAAAGAAAGCTCAGGAGAATCTTTAGATTTCTCATCTAGTAGAAAGACTACATATCAGTAGATAAATATTTAGTATCATGTTGATGAACTGATATAAAATTTGAATATGTAATCTTGAGTACATTTGGTATCCATATCACAATAAAATCCATCATGAATGTAGAAGAATTATATTACAATAGGTCTAGATATAGTTACTTTTGAATTTCCTATTCGAGATGTAATATGTGTAACACAAATGAAAAATATCTCATCCTTAGCCTTGCCTAATTTTAGAGGTAAATTATAAGAAGACCTAAACACATTTTTTTTTGAATTTGATAAACTATGTAGAAGCTATGACTACAATTAGGATGCACAAAAATTGGAACTTTTTCCAACCACCCTCAAAGACTCAACACTTCATTGGTTCATGGGACTAGGTAGTAATTCAATCCGCACTTGGGAGGACATGAAAAAGAAAATTTTGGCTAACTATCAAGAATATGGATGAGGAATAAATTATAGAATAAATGACATATTTAGGATGACTCAAGAAGTGGATGAATCTTTGGAAGACTATGTTGAATGGTTCATGTTCAGTGTACAAAAATTCAAGCAAAGTTCACTAATAGAAGAACCTCTAAAACTCATCTTCCTCAAAGAAGTATGAGAATATTTTCTAGAAGCCTTGGACCTAATGATTGGGGGAGACATCTAGAAGCTTCAATTTAAAGACATCAAATATTTGAGCAATAATTATTCTAGGTCTGCCATAAACAAAATTAGGGGCAACAAGCTTCCACTCATAGTTGAAAGTGGCCAATCAAAATCTGATGTTGGTAACCTATTACAAGACATGAAATTGGATATCATTAATCATTTGGTTACCCAAATGGATAGAATAAACTCAAGGAAAAATTGAGTAGACTTAGGTCAAGATTTTACCACCTATTGTTTGGATTATAAGACGAGGAAAACATATTGTAGGTATCACGAGGTTTGGGCTAACGTACCTAACATCACAGTTTAATAACTAGAAGCAACAAAGCTACACACTGTAGGAGGAGATGGGGAATAGGTTTTATATATTACACAAATAAATCCATGGGTTTAATGACCACCTTATTGAGGTATTGGAAAAAATCTACCTTTTACAAATTCTACCTCCTTAAATACGTAATTTTCAAATACTATTCCTAACTAGACTAGTCCATGGATGAATGTTTCACCTTATAATTCTATATGGCTCCCATCTAAAAAAATCTACCCCACTACCTCATGGTAGCCTCCATAAAATATATCCCCACCTTGGATACAATCTTGACAACCACCCCAAGGCCCATCCTTCATAAACTAGTGGTAGCAACTCTGGAGACCCAGTCAGCCCTAGGGAAACCACTAGGGAGGATTCCCTTCATAGCAATAACAAAAACTTCCTATTATTATGCCCAATATACAAGCTACACTCAAGTCAAACCATCTCACTACCCAACCCATGTAGAACACTGCAAATAATATGGTTTAACCAGAATTCAATATTGAACCTATCTAGTAATGGCCTTATATGATTAACATCAATGAAGTTCACCTACATTCAAAGAAAGTTATACAACCTCCAACACCACCCATAATAATGGAGTTAGATCAAGAAACTCTAGAGGAACATGCTAACCCACCTTAACCATCACAAGAATTCTCTAAACTATAAAATAAAGTTGTTGATGACACAACCCCACCATTTCCTAAATCTCTTATCCTTCAGCACCATGTAATAGAGCTTCAATTTGATTTCATAGGATAGCTCAAAAATCTCTATGTTAAAATTCCCCTCTTCTAGACCATTAAGGATGTGCCCATATATTCCAAATATATTAGATACTTATGTCTATGTAAACATGCAAGGAAGAAGAAGGATCTTAATATAGTGCATTTGATTGGCCAGTTGATAGACATTATATTAGGAACCACCCTAACAAAGAAATATTTAGATCTATGATGCCTAGTAGTCATAGTCTAGATCCATGATCAAAAGCTATCCAATACATTGGTATACTTGAGGCATGTAATAAATGTAATGACATATGAAACTATGAATAAACTATAGTTAAATAATATTCATCCAACATCTAAAATGTTGGAAATGTCTGATAGATCTGTAGTCAAACTAGAAGGAGTCATTGAAGATCTTGTCATTAGTATAAATTCTTGGGAGTATCCTATAGATTTCATTGTGCTATAGCCAAAGTATAATTTGGGTGGATAGCCTCTTATATTTAGATGACCTTGGCTTGCCACGGCTAATGCCTTTATCAACTATAGATCAGGTGACATGTTGATTTCCAATGGCAACCACACTAAGAAGTTAGTCCTTTATCTCCCATCACAACCAAATTTGGCACTAAAGCATACATTATGGGTTGAAGAAGATCAGGTATAATAGCCTCCCTATATTCCTATATTCACCATAAACCATGCATATACCTTGACTGATCAGGAAAAATATACAATTCTCTCCATGGTTGTCTATATAAATTACCAAACTCATTTTGTAGATCTCAACCACCTATAATGTGTTGAGTGCCCAAATTCCAACATTTGGGAAGAAGAAAATTCTAATGCATCTATAAAATAAGTATTCCATCAGTTTTTGTCCCATAGGTATAGCCAAACTAGATCTATTATCAATATAGAAATGATGACATCAATTTCACGACAAATTGAAATCTCTTCAAGAAAAACATTTTTTATTAATAACAAGTTGTAATCAAATAAGGAAAAGTACCTAGTCAGCATATTACATGCAAAAAAATGTAATTTTTCATGGGATTATGAGGATATATAAGGACTCAGCCCAAAACATACACACATCATATCTATATTAAAGAATAATTCCAACCAATCGTAAAACCACAACATAAGATGAATCTAGCTCTTAGAGAAACAGTCAAAGTGGAATTACAGAAACTCCTAACCACTAGATTTATATATCCCATCTTAGATAGTGAATGGGTTTCACCATTGGTAATTATATTAAATAAAAATGGTGAATGTTATGTATGCATAGATTACAGGGAATTTAATACAACAACTAGAAAAGATCACTTTCCTCTACCCTTTATTGACTAGGTGTTAGACACACTAGCAGGAAAGAAATATTTTGCCTTTCTAGATGACTTTAGTGGTTACAACTACATTATAATTTCTCTTGAGGACCAAAAAAAATACTTCCTTCACTTATCCCTAGGGTAATTATGCTTATGGTGTATTACCTTTTGGGTTGTCTTGAGTATCTTTACAGATATGGCCAATGAATGTGTAGAAATCTATATGGATGACTTCACTATTTATGGAGAAACATTTGATGAGTGATTGAATAACCTAGAGAAAGTGCTGCAATGTTATTAGGAGCACCATTTTTCATTAAGTTACAATAAATGCTACATGTTGATGATAGAAGGCATTGTCTTAGGTCATCATGTATCTACTAAAGGAATTAATGTTGACCCTGCAAAAATAAGATCATAAAAAACCTCCCTATTCCTGAAAATATAAATATATTAGGATTTTTTTAGGACAAGATGGTTTCTACAAGAGATTTATCAATAATTTTAGCAAAGTAGCAACACCATTATTCACTCTCATGACCAAAGATGTTGAATTCATCTAGACTCCTACCTAGAATACAACCTTCAAATAACTAAAGGAATTATTGACCACCAACCCTATTTTGCATTGTCCTAATTAGAATTTTCCCTTCCATATTCACATAGACACTTCATATACTACCCTAGGAGCTATGTTAGGAAAAAATAAGAAGAACTCAATTATGTTATATATTTTGTAAGCAAGATCGTAGAGGAAACAAAACTAAATTACATAGTTACTCAAAAAGAGTTCTTGGTAGTAATTTGTGATATCAATAAGTTCTTTCAATACATCATAGGATATCAAGTCTTTATTCATATATACAATGCATCAATTAGATACCTTATGAACAAACCAGTTGTCCTACGTAGAGTGATAAGATGGCTAATCTTATTACAAGAATTTGATTTAACTGTTGTAGATAAACCTTGTAAGGACAATGTCATGGCTGAATTTTTATCATGCCTACAATCCCCTCAAAAATATCCTATAGTGGATGACTCATTTCTAGATGAGCACCTATTCTCCCTTACCCATACCATACCTTGGTATGTTGTTATTACTAACTACCTTGCCATAGGGTTACTTTTACAACACTTACTCCCTAAACAAAAAAGATATTTGATTCAAAAAAGTGGTAGGTATTCATTGCTATTGTGATTTCTTTTCTATATTGGGCCTGACTCCATCATTAGAAGATGTCTGAGAGAAGACAAAGTTCTAGATATCCTCAAATCTTCCCCTGTTGAACCCTATGAATGGCACTTTGTAACCAAGCATATAACAGTAAAAATATTGAATATAGGATACTATTGGTGCTCACTCCATAAAGATGTAATAAGGTATACCACTCATTGTGATAGATGAAAGTGTATGGTGAGACCTACACATTCAAATGAGATGCCTTTGTAGCCTCAAATTGTGATTAAACTATTTGAAAAATGGGGCTTGGACTTTGTACAACCTTTTGATCCAAAATCTAATAACAAAGAGTGCATCCTTGTATGTACATACTATGTCACTAAATGGGTGGAATTAAAATCTTTTACACATGTTATGGATGTGAAGGTGATAGCTTTCCTCTATGAATAAACATTGACAAGATATGGTGTACAACAAGAAATAGTCACTAATCAAGGATCCCAATTCATTGTTATTTTAATTATTTCTTTGATCTAGAAATATGATATTAGGCATAATAAATATACTCCATATCATCCACAGTCTAATGGATAGGTGGAAGTCACCAATAAGGAGTTAGAAAATATTTTGACCAAGATTGTTAGTATGTCCCATAAGGATTGGGATGTTAGACTTCCTGAAGCTATTTGGCTTATAGAATCACATGGAAGACTACTACAGGCTTCACCCCATATGAGTTGGTATATGGGAATAAACCTATATTGCCAATTGAATTTGAGCACAACACCTTATGAGCTATACTAGCACTTGGGATGGATATATGTAAAGCATAGAATGAAAGGCTTATGCAACTAAATGTCTTAGATGAATATAGAAAATAGCCATTATAGAACATGGAATTTGTATAACACTAGTGGATTGGATGGCATGATAGGTATATTAAGACCAGGTAATTCAATATAGGATATTGGGCTCTTCTTTCTTATTCAAAATACAAGGATCACAAGAGAAAACTCTAGACCAGATGGCTTGGTCCATTTAAAATTGAACATGTTAATGATAATAGAGTAGTGCAACTTCAAAACATTGATCTAATAATATTCTATCTATTATTCAATGGCCATAGACTAAATTTGTAAAAATGCCACTCACTCAAGAGGAGTTTACCAAGCACATATAAACATAATTACAAAATGGATACAATGATGTGTTGGATCAGCATGATATCTCACTAGATAACATGAGAACCAACCGACACACAAATGAAACAAGAGAGGACATGGTATCCCTCATCTAACATGAAGACTGACAACATCACTTGGTCCTTCACTAGTCACCCTCACTGCTAACTTGGCAATGACTGAGAATAAATGTTATACTATACTCAGTAGTTAGAGTAAAAAAATTAAAAACCTTTATGGAAATTATTGGAATTTTTTGGGTAGAAAACCAGTGTGTTGGTTGCCCAAAACTATAAAATGGACCTTAATAGAAAACCAACTTGCTAGTTTTTTAGGTGTAAAAATAAAAATGAAAAGTAAACAATCATTTTGACCAAAACTATTCATCTTCCTCTAGTTGCCATGGGCTATTCTTCAGCTATTGCATGCACCTCCCTCACCATTGATATACACACCTTTATCAATGAAGGTGTTACTCTAGTCATTATGAGCTCTTATATAGATATTATGGGCTCCATCCCCATTATTAGGCACCACCTCTGTAATCACACATAGGATAGTTCTTCACAAAATCTAAGATATGTCCTTGGCTATGAGCTTTTGAGAAATACATGGAAGATAGTAGATAATCTAGAGAAGTGAAGAAGTATTAGAGTAGTCAAGTCAAAACCTTTCTTAGACCTACCCTTGAATAATAAAGAAAAGTTCACTAGGCATAGAATTCATAACAAGTAAGATATCACATAAACAAATCATTAGCAGGTTCATGTAGAGGAAGATC
>JARHVA010010355.1:0-142500 GCA_037957365.1 Torreya grandis | reverse complement strand
GCACACTAAAAAAATTCATAAGTGACATGTGGAAGAGATTATCAAATTTAGTTTCACTAGTGTGAACCCTAAAATTATTTAAAACCATGGGCATGGAAGACCAAAATATGGTGATAAGTATTCCTTACATGGAATGAGGCATAGAAAGTAGTAAGTAGACAAATATAATGACATAAGAGATACTATATATATATATATATATAAGACAAGCAAGATTTATTATGAAATATAGAGACAATATTCTATCAATTAAATAATAGAGTATAATATGAGAAAAATGAGAATCAACAAATATATAACGATAGAATAGAAGAACCAAATATTTGGTTGGTAGGACACCGAGCTTATGGAAGGGAATGATTTAAAATAAAATATTATTAATAGTATCAAGGAGACACAAAAAAGAGAGAAGGAAGGAATTATATTATAAGGGGAAACATTAATTATTTAAAATATTAAGGAAAAGGATAGGGTAAAGATAGAGGAAAAAGAAGAGGACACTAGAGGCAACACCCCACTTTTGAACCCCAACAACAAGAGACCCAATGAGTACACAAACCATTTAGAATAAATTACATCCCCTTTGATACTTCACATCTAACACAAACATTAATTTATTATATGGGAGGAGGTACATATAAAATAAGATATTAAAAATTATTACCATTCTCTCAACAAAGAATTGGATAATAGGAGGGAGTTTTCAAATACTTAGGGACAAGTATTAGGGAGAATATTTTCAAGGATAAGTGAGAAGAGGTATAGGATGAAGTATACCATTAGTCAGACAACAAAAGTATAATCATCAAAGACACTGAAGTAGTTCTTCTATAATAAGTACATCAATAAATTGGAGTAGTATTAGTGTGAGTATTCAATCTAACATTTCAAAAATGATGTTCAAAATAAAGAATTTATGTCTATCTAGAAAATATACCAAGGATGCTAAAAACATCTATTTGTATTATATTCCTATTATAGATGCCATGTATAATACATGAGTAATTAAAGTAATTTTATATTTTTGGGATGCTAATAAATGATAAATTTAAGTGGTACATGAAAAAAATACAACACATATAAATTCATGGGATGGTGAAAAAAAAACATTTAAAGGAGATTTCATTATCTATATATCCCAAATAAGGAGTGTAATTAGAATGAGAGAATTAATTCAAAATAAAAAGAAACTATAAAAGAATATAATTATAGATTTTAAGTAATAGCAAGAAAATTGGAAGAGCCCCTTAATGAGAAACAAATAGTTTAATGTTTTATTTAAAGGTTAGTATGATACTTACAATCCAATATATATGGAAATACATTTGAAAAGACATTAAAGATGGTATCATACCTAGAAACCCAATCTTGGACATGGGAAATAGATTATTCATTGAAATATAAAATGGAGAGGTTGCAAGAGTTAGAAAAATTAAGTTTGAAACATGAAAATGATATGAAGAGTAATTATTTTAACTCATCATCAACTATAAATATCCCACGATAACCTTAAATATGGTGTACTATTTTCTACAGAAAATTGAATTAATGAACAAGGTGCCTACACCAATAAATGAAAAAATGAGCATCAATGTCTCCTAAAATTAAATAAATAATATAAGAAGATAATATTTATCAATTAAAATATATTTTTGACACAAATGATCAACACCCATAAAAATTATGTTCCATGATGGAGGTATCACCACCAACAAGCCAAATGATGTATTTTACTATTTTTTAGTCATTTAATAGCTATAATCACACTTACCCTAAACATGATGCAATGGTATACATACATGAGAGAAATAAAATAAATGTTCTATCCATACCGAAAAATCCATCATTAAAACTACATATGTGAAATCCTACTACACCACATCTTGATAAGCAATAACTAAATCCCCAGCCTCAATATTATAATATAAACCAAGGTGGTGGACATGGTACTTAAAAATTTAAATACCATATTGAGAGAGAGAGAGAGAGAGAGAGAGAGCTCAATATTAAAATACAAACCAATGTGGGTACCAAGGTGGTGGACATGGTACTTTATATATATATATATATATATATATATATATATATATATATATCCTCTCAATGTGTTATATTTTTCTACATTTATGAAATGTAAAAAGGGGTATTTATTGGTATGTATGTATATATATGTGTGTGTGTGTGTGTGTGTGTGTGTGTGTGTGTGTGTGTGTGTGTGTGTGTGTGTGTGTGTGTATGTATATATATATATATATATATATATGTATGTATATATATATATGTATATATATATATATATGTATATATATATATATGTATATATATATATGTATATGTATATATATATATGTATATGTATATATATGTATATGTATATATATATATATATATGTATATGTATATATATATATATATATATATATATATCTATATATATATATATATATATATATATATATACATATACATATATATATATATATACATATACATATATATACATATACATATATATATATATATACATATACATATATATATATATATATATATATATATATATATATATACATATATATACATACCAATAAGTACCCCTTTTTACATTTCATAAATGTAGAAAAATATAACACATTGAGAGGAAATACGTGGAGGAAAAAAATGTTGAATGTGGTTCCACCCATGAGAAAGGGACACACAACTTATTTTATTCCCTAAATAATCATAGTTATATAAAACCAAAGTCAATATATAAATTTGTAGGTTTCCAACTGAGGAAAGGTGTGACATATCTAAAATAAAAAAACAAATCTCTAAGAGACCAAAGTTTGGTGTAATAAACCAAGTCTTGAATAGGATTATGATATAATTAAATAGAATAGAGAAAATTGACATAAAGAAACATAAATTTGAAATAAGATAGATAAATTTGAATAGAAAAAAAAACACAAGGAAAACATGAAAAAGAGGCATCCATGAATAGTTATTACTGAACTAAAATCAAGATTTGTGGTATCTACTATAAGTGGGATAAAAATAGGAAAAATAAATGAGAAATAAAAAAACATAAATTTATATCTAGACATTGATTGTGATGGAGACTATATAAATACATCTAATCATTAAAGACTATGATAAAAATGTAAGCAAATTATACCAAACAAGAAAAATAAGGTTAAAATCAAAATGACTTAGTTTTATGATGTATAAATTTAATATTTTAATTAAAAATTTAAAATCTAGTTAAAAATCAAACCTTCATATAAAAATTAATACTATTTAACAAATAATAGATCAAATAAAAATGGGAACAAAGAGTTTGAAGAGTTGATATAAATATATAACACTCCAAAAAGAATGTTTTCATAACTAAATTAAAATGGAAAAATATGGTGATATTGTTGGATTTATAAATTGATGAACAATAAGTCAAAAAGGCATTAATACACTTAGGGGTAGACAATAATTTCCTACAAAAAATTATTGGGATATACTTGGAAAATCATAGTTACATGTGGTGACCTACAATGGCTAATGCAAAATCAAGATCATAGATAGGGAAAGTTATGAATATACTAGTCAATCTCATGGGTGTTAAAATAAAGGTTGACATTAAGGTAATTGATATATATGACATAGGGTAATCAACAATACTAAACTTTGAGTGGTTTTTATATTATAATGGGACTTTAAATTCTAAACACTAAGAGATAAACATCAAGGGTAATGGGCTTTTAGTACACGTTACATTAGAAACTTGTATGCGATTTGTATGGTCAGAATATTTATGGATAGATGATGTAGATATTGAATTTGATGGAATCTCTTGAGTATATAAAATAAATAAAATATTAAACATTGATAATGACCATGAAATAAATCATGAAGGAGAGGAAATACTAGAATGTGAGGAAGTAGAAATAACCTTAGACAAAGACATACAGGACTAGTAATACTAGAACCAGAAACAACTGTAAGAAAATTTTGTCACATGAAAAAATATTAAACTAAGAAAAAATGATTTTATGCACTAGATTATTACACACTATGGTTAATAAATGTATACCACATTGGGAGAGATAAAAATGGGAAATTACCTAAAATTAGTAGAATAGGGATGTAGAAGATTATTTACAATAAATGATATTGATTTTTCCTCTAGAATACATAATAATTAAGGCTATAAATGATGAAATGATTATCACTACCATATGGTGGTAGACTACCAAAAAATCCATAATTCTAAACTTCAAAACCTTTAGTATCCTTTAAAAAATAAGGTTTATCAAAGCAAAAGGATAATTTTATGAAATATGAAGACATGATGGCACAACTAACCCTAGAAGAGATATTTCAAATCATAAAAACATCATGCATATAAAAATTATCAAACAATAAATAAATTTGGTGCAATTACTTTATTGAAATATAACAACATACCCAAGTACTTGGTAATGCACTAGGAATGTGGAATGAGATATCTAAGTTGGAGGAACTTAAAATTGAATTCTATCAGACCTTTAAATTTTAGGACCTAGAGACACGAATATACTAAACTCTTTGGAAAATTAAGACATTATTATTTATGCCAATTCACTTATGTAAAATAAAAATTATATAGTCTGATAACAAAACAAAAAATAATGGGGCACATAAATGACTAATAAACTATAAAAAAATAACTATAAAAATAAAAAATGATATGGAAGAGAAGAGAAATAAAGAAAGAGTTCAAGAAAAATGTATTTTAGAAAACTAAGCAAATAAGAAGTAGAGGATGATGAGGATAGGACCCAAGATATAAATATTGAAATACAAGAAGGGGAAAGGAGACTAATTTAAAGTGGTGAAGATAGAATGATGTAATTATATAAAACTTATAAGATAAGGGAAGAAAATATCACCAAAAAGGAAAAGCCTAATATATAAAAAAGAAATTTATTGGCTAAAGAAGAAGTTGGCAAAATTTTTGAGTTATTATGAGAAAGTAAGAACTTTTTTTGTGTACATTCCCAAAATTAATATGGATTAAATAAGAGGTTAGATCAATGAAAATATAGTTGAAAGGTGATATTAAACCATTGATGAATGTATTGCACCAAATTAATCTGAGTGTCAAATCCAAGGTAAAAATTGAATTAGATAAGATGTTGGTCAGTAGTATATTGACCCTAGTATAGGATACCTAATGGATTGTCCCAAGGGTAATATGGCATAATAAAATAGGTAAAATACATATTTTCATTGATTATTAAGAGTGAAATAAGGCACAGTGACATGAACCATTCCACATATTATGGTTTGATAGTACAACCAATACTAAGGGTATGGATGCCTGATTGGAAGTAGAGAAAGGCCTTAAGTGGGATTAGAGACATCCATATTAAGACTATGTATGTCTACCTAGTGGTGGAGCAATGTCCAAAAAACCAATCTCAAGGTAAGATTCATTATCATGGTGATCAAATTTGTATCAGCTATTCCTTTCAAGTTTGCTGAAGAGATAATGAACTCATATGCACATATCGAGGCAATGAGAATATCAGAATTGGTATTGTATTCATTCCATTCTTTTCATTTCTCAAATAATTTTCATGTTCCATGAATTATATTGGCTAGATATTCTAGGTTGTAGACACATTTCTCTATGTTAAAAATACCTAAGAGTATTTTCTAGTAGAGTCACCATTTATTTTTGCTTACACAACATGCCCTAATTCTTCCAAAATCATGGTACCTAATTTTTATTTTTTCTTTACTCTTGTTTGTGCTCATGGGTTGTTTAGTCTTAGCTTTTACAAATTTATTCTTGGGTTCATCTTTGTGTGTATTTTAAACTAGTTTCTTAAACCCCCTCCATTAGTAAAACCAAGTCTATTAAAAATCATATTAAGCACCTAGCGTAAAAACAATTTCTTGATGACTTAACTAGACTTTGAAAATCTTGCTAGCTTGGTTACTTGATCATATGTGCTTACATTGTTTTAAGTATATATCTCAATTTGAATTTTTAAGTTGTCATGAAACTACCTTCATTGTGTAAACGTGGTCCCTACAATAAATTATCGTGTTTGACACCTCCACTAAATATATAATTTTGACCTTTGTTTCACCAATACAAGAAAACCTCACTAGTTGAAAATGGGTCTTGGACTCTCTATTTAATACCTATTTTGTTCAATCATATATCATCTTACATTAATTATTTTCCTTTAAACCTCTTTCATTATGTAGAGTGAGTCGAGAGGATTAACTTTAATATTTTACACTTGGCTTCAAAACATGTTATTGCCCTTCGAATTGAATGTACAATAATATCACCTAGGGAAAGAATTGGTATGTGTCAATTGTGATTTGTTAGGTTCGAAAGATAAATTTAGTCTTAAACCTTGCATAGATTATATAACTTGTGCTCAAGTTATGAAAAGTGGTGAAAAAATATTGAACCTATATTAATGTAATTAAAATTAATCCAAATTAATTTAATTCTATAACTTAATCTTATTTGAAAATAAATTAATTCAACTTTAATTATTTTAGTTTTAATCAAAATAAAATTAATTAAATTTAGTTAATTTAATTTAAAATTGAATTAGATTTAAAATTAAATTGACTATATTCTTTATCATGGTGAAATTAATTTTCATTTTAGAAGGAAGGAAATTAAAATTCATGGGAGGTGATGCAAAGGGACCCATAGGCCTTGTCTTGGAGGGAGGGAAAATTCCAATCTCTTCAAGTTGTACATATAAATTGGAATGTGTGTCTTGGGTTCACTCGTGAGGTCAAAGGGGATGCAAGACCCATAAAATACATGGTAGGATTCAAGAGTGGGGTTGTGTGACGCAAGCCCATATTTCCTTTATCTTTTGTGATTTTTTAAATAAATTTCCTAATCTAGGGTTAGTATAGATCTGAATGTAATCCTTTAACACACAATAATTTTGATTTTCAATGCCTTTCATTGTTAGTTATGCACTACCAAACATTTAATTTCAATGGAATGAAAACATGTTAAAATCAATTGTGTTCATTTTATCTAAAACCCATAAAACATTGATTTATTTTCATTAGGAAAATATAAACTCACTTGCTTGTTTTCTTTTCTTGAACATGATCAAAACTATAATAAAAAAAAATAGATAGATTTACACTACCCTATATTTTTTTAACATTTAAAATCAAATCTAAATTTACAAACTAGTTGTCCTCATAAATTGGAAAAGTTGCATATTAACCAACTGGGTTACCTAGTATGTCATGAACCAATAGATATAGACCTTAAGGAGTCCTTTGGGCCTCCTTGAAAGAGATACTAGACCTATGTATGTCCCACTTATGTTGGGGTGTCAAAATATCCATCAATAGATTGATTTCAAAAGTATTAAGATTTAATCAATTATGCATGAAGGAGCTAAAGGTTCAAATTTGCATAAGCACAAAATTTAGTCAATCTCATCAACATGATTTTGTTAATTGAGTCATTAAAATATAAAATAAATACTTATAACAACAATTCTAACAATAGTTCAGTTGATAACAACTAATAACTAAAAAACAACCTTAACACTAATTTAGGATTGGTTGCTCTAACAACAAATATTCTATTTCATTTCATACTACGTGATTTGCATAACCAAATCACTAATAATAAAACTCAATAATATAGTTGTGTTAGGACTAATTCCTAACATTCCCCCCCCCCTTAGTTATAACATGGGGTGAAAAAATCAAATATCATTTTCAACCTATAATGCATTTTGATTACAAATATATGATTTTGTTTTACAGTGGAAACTTTTTTTATTTAATGGTGCATTTCAAGGCTTATTTGATATCTTGCTACTCAAGGACAATGAACACACTTAGACAATATGACAAGGACTTAAATCTAGACATAAATGACAAAACAACATTATTGATATAGATGACCAAAAGAGATTAATGACTTTGAAAAAGACAAAGAAAACATTTTAATAAAAGAGGACATACTTGACAAAATAAATTTTAAAAACCCTAATTTGGGCAATATCTCAATGTCAATTTATTAATATTTTTATACAAGACACAAACTACTTCCATACAAAATTAAATCAATGACAATGATTTAGATTTTACATAGACCACTTAAAAATAAAAATAATACTAAACTTGACTCAATTTTAAAACTTAAAACAAAATATTGTATTTTTAAAATAAAAACCATCTAAAGACTAAGACTAACAAATAATGTAATTCAAGCTAAACTCAGGTAAACAAAAAGGATTTAGATAATTAAAATAACCTAACTTGTTATAAAAACCTTTAGACATGGTCTATAAACTTAAATACTTAAAAAATAAAAAAAATAAATCCAAACCTAAAACAAATAAATGTTAAAGATTAATAGTATTACAAACATACAAAAAAACTCACTAAAAAAATAATTTGATATAAGCAAACTAAAAATAATACCTAAAACCGAAAATAAATACAAAATAAAATAAACCCTAACAAAACTCTATTATTATTATTATCATATCTACCATTCTTGTAGAAGAAGGAAGAGAATGGAAGTGGAGAATTTGTATGAAGCTTGCCAAAATTAAAAATGGTGAAGCATTTATAAGTGGAACTAGAATTGATGTGAAAGTAGGAGAAGTGAGTTGATTCAAGTGTATGATTAGATCTTTCAAACCAGATAAAATTTATTCTTTGAAGCTGAGGTCACTGTTTGAAGTTTCAATAATGAAGCATGGTGATGTTTAAAAACTACATGTTTTAGCACCATGTGAGGAACCACCAATGTGAATGCAAGCTGAGTGAGCCAATGAGTGTGTAGGTATAACATAAAATGCCATAGATAATTTCATCATCATGTGGAGAATATATGATGTAAGTTGTGGCACTATGTGAATCAAAATCAACTACTTGGGTGTGCAATGGTTAGAGGACATCAAACTAGGTCTACGGTAGGGATCAAGAAGCTAGGAGGACTACATTAAAAATCTAATCCACCAATTTATCAACCAAAGAAACAATTAGGTATACAAAATATATTTTTGATTTAAATTAATACAAAGATCAATTCTTTAGAGATCGCCAAGTAGAGCATGAGCCAAATTGATGTAGAGCCAGTCAAATGGATCTTTCCAAGATTAAGCTTGTAATTCTAAGCCAAAAGTGGAACAAGCCAGGGAAATTTCACTTGCTTTGGAAGATATGAAGAGAACCCTATGTATAAATCAAACCCTCATACATAAATTATACAATTATATATTAAAATACTTTGTATATTTTATTTTTATACATATATCCTCTATTTTTAGGAAATATATCATTTTTTTAAATAGAAAATCTAGAGATATGTATTTCCCTTTTATAATGTTAGATAATGGAAGAAAATAGCTTCAAAAATAAAATACATAGGAAAACATCATAAACTAAAATATATAAAATAAGCATACACACACACACACACACACACACACACACACACACACACACACACACACACACACACACACACACACACACACACACACACACACACACACACACACATATATGTATATGTATATATATATATATATATATATATATATATATATATATATATATATATATATATATATATATATATATATATATATATGTATGTATATATATATATATATATGTATATATATATGTGTGTGTGTCTATATATATATATATATATATAATGTAATTTATTAGAATGCAAACTAAGGACTAGATGGGTAGACAAACCATGGAAAGAGATGAACAAGATGAAAAGGAGAGATGAATTCAAATGCATGGTTAATGACACTAAATTTTCACATGGTCAGCATTGAAAATCAACTATCAATTTAAAATCAAGGTGAACACATAAATGATCAATAATTACACATGGTCATCATGGTAATGTTACTCAAAAATTCATTTTGATGTAAAACATAAATTAATGTAAAATATAGACAGGTCCATGATAACCTGCTCTTATATCACTCTTAGGATTTAATCCATTATGCATGAAAGAGATAAAGGTTAAAATGTGTAGAAGCACATAATTTAGTTAATCTCATCAACATGATTTTATTAATCAAGTCATTATCATATATAATAAATGATTTTAACAACACTTCTAGTAATAGGTTAGTTCTTAACAACTAACAAAAAACCTTAACACTAATTTAGGATTGGTTGTTCTAACAACTAATATTCTATTTTATTTCATATTACATGATTTGTATAGCCAAATCACTAATAATAATAATCAATAATATACTCATGTTAGGACTAATTCCTAGCTAGAAGGAGGGCCTGAACTATAATATTTAATTGAAAATTTAAATTTAGACATTTTAGAAGCATTTTCCAAGCCAAGGTATTTCAAACATTAAACTATAAATTAGGACAATGATCACCAGATCAATGTTCACAAGGGCGAACTCTAAACTATTAAAACTTCTTGAAAATAAAAAACCCCATAATAAATAAAAGAAAACAAAAAATGAGGCACTTTCAATCAACTAGTAGATCACCTACAACTAGTGTTGTTTAATTTTTTATTCATTCATGACCTATCAAAATCCACCAATGGCAGTTAATCTCATTTGGCTTGGTGGAACTAACTTCTTGGTAATCATTGAGACAAATTCCCACAATTTATTAAATAACCCTAAAAAATTATTCCTTAGGTATGTGCATGGTGTAATCCATACTAGGAAATGGAATCCGTACTACTAAAGAGTATATTCAATCATTCAAAGACAATTATTTGAACCTAAATTCAACGTGAGGACATGGGTTTCCACCTATTCCCATATACTTTGGATGAGATAGCCTACAACTAAAAATTTAGATTGTTATATGGGTCAATATCTTAATAGAATGACCTATAAACCATTTTCATTATTCATTTCTAAGTGCCCATAAACCTTATTGTCCTATATAATAAGTTTGTTTCAGCCCACTAGGAACTGAATGATCTAGTGTGCATGTTTAATGCTCATTTCCATAATCTTTAAAAATAGTTAAATAACAGATACATGAATACAAAAGTGGCTTAAATTTAGACATATCTAAGTAATTTGGACCCAATGAGATCCATGTTTATCTGGAGGACTCTTTCAACACTTGTAATTTTATCCTTAACATATCATGAAGCTATCATAAATGAAGAAAAATAATGTTTTAAGGGCATTGTGCTAGTTCATTACATTCATTAGTATAGTTATTTACCTATAATTAAATTATAATGATCAACTAAGTACTCATGCATAATCCCAATTTCATGAATCAAATCCTAGGTGTTATCTTTTCCAGTCAAAGTTAGGTTTATAACCCAAAAAATTTCAACTACATTCCCAACAATCATCAATTCATACATTTGAATCATGTTTTGCCTCAAGTAAATAATGATCCAATTATTCCCAAAGCATATAAATAAATGTTTTCATGTTTATCCTAAGTTGTTATGATGATCCAAATATAAATCAACAGGTATGTCCTTAATTTCTAAACAATGCCCTGACTAAAAACCTATGTCTATTCTCACTTCCATTGATACAATAGAAACTATCCAAGGTGTGGGACTTTATAATTAGAGATAATCTCAATATTAATTTTTGGTTCCCTTTTTATACTCACCTACTTATATCTAAACTATCTAATTATGTGCTTTCTTGACGAGTAAAACGGTAGAAGGATCTATACCAAAGATGAAAAATGGAAATGAAAACTAAGAATTGGGGTGATGAACCTATACTAAAGTAAATTATTCCTATACATAACATAATTCTGAATCTATATAACTTGTATACATTCACTTCATATTCATACAATGACTCTTGCATAAGTATTTGACATACAGGTCTTGACACACACACTAACTTGAAAGGAATGAACAATGGTTGAATTAACTTCTAGATTAGGTATAAATAAAAATTAGACACTTTATATGACCTAAAAATATGTTAATTTTCTAAATAAAGGTGAGATATTTATACATAAACATAGGGAAAATAATCATTCTAAGTTCTATCAATGAATTAAGAACACACTTCATGAACATCTTGAAGATGGAGGAAAAATTTAGCTCTTAATTGCTTCAAAGGTGAGGTAGTAATTTTTTTTGTAAATTTATAGTGATACAAAAGAATTATCTTCCCATAATAATTTAATAATTTATATACACATATAAAATAATAAGAGACAGAGAGAAGATTATAAGTTTCATATGAGTCCACATACAAGTTCTAGTTCACTCCTTTAATTGAAAATTCAACTCCAAATTGAACTCCACCTTCAAATCTACTTTTAATTTAACCTAAAATCCAACGTATCATTTTATTTCAAATATTATTTCATTTAATATGGTGTGATAAGAGATAAGGAGGCTATTATTTTATGTTTGAAAATTCAAAGGGTTTTTAATACAAGTTTGAGTCTTGAGTTAACTTGATTTGATCATGTAAGCATCTTGATCTTCTATAGTTAACTCTTTTTGGTCTTTAGTTAACTAATTTTTATCATGTATTCATATTAAATTTAGACTTGAGTTACCTTTAATTTAATCTTTAGTTGACTAGGCTTATCTTGACTTCATACCTAGAGTTCAACTTGAGCTATCATGAGTGCAATTTTCATGTATGTTTGGCCTCATGTCTCTTCTAAAAATATCCCAAAAGGGGGCATAGTAGAAGTGGTATGTGTTGGTTCCTAGTTTTATACATTTTTACTCAACTTTCACACTTGGGTAGTATAGAAAATAAATATGAAAAAATCAAAATTATTTCATTATATCTAAGGAAGGTTTTTTCATCAAGATGGACTGAATGCAGACAATGAATAGAAGACATTGATAAAGGATATGGTTACCCCCTACTACTTCTAGCTCTTCTTAAACCAAGATGAGAGGACCTAAGGGGTATATTTATCTCATGAAGGGATACTACCATTAAATCTCCATGAGGATTATTAGAATAAAAAAACCAAAACATAACCAAACTTGCTTACTTCACTTGGGAAGAGTTGTCACATGGAATGAACAAATGTTTCTAAGTTAGACAGAAGCTACTAAAGATAGATAACAAAGTTATTTAAACCTTCATTTCAGATTTAGTTTTAAATAACCTAGGGCCAAATGGGATATTTTAACACTGGGATTCAAATAATAAAACACAAATACATTTTAGATATGTAATATTTATGCATTTATAGGCAAACAATACTCAAAATAGTCAACAGGGTGTATTATTTGTAGGGTAGGACACACATGATGAGTTAGGTAGTCATAAAAGAGTGGTGTGATGGTTTTAAAATAGTAGGAACTCCTTCAACATGCATAACATTATTCATTTTCAAAGATGTATAAAACTAAAAGACAAGCTAAGGAAACTATCATGAATGAGTTGCATTCTTTCGTGCTAATACAATGGCAAAAACTTAGATGATTTTTGAAACCCAAAAAAATATAATATAAGTAGAAATATCAAACACTTTTTCCTATCAAATCTATAAATATATGGCATCCTTAAAAGTTTGTCAACAACACATTTCTAAATCATAATGTAGATAATTATCTATAACCTAGATCTATGCCCAAAGTCACCATCATTAATAAACATTAAACTAGATATCCAATCAGAAGAGCATGTAAAATGTATTATTACATTGCATTAATAGGAAAGACTAGAAATCATATATATTCCATTATCTTTAAATTAAATATTTCATACATCATTGTTTCATAATGCTAACATGGGGAGAAGCACAATGAGTTTTCTCTAATATAGAGGAGACATACATGCTCTTAGAGCTTGCTAATGGATGTACAAATGAAACTACCTTAGAAAGAGAGACAACACACATAAAATAGTATTCCACAATTTCAAATAACCTAAGACGTAATAAAACTAACAAGCACCTTGAAAAGATGACAAGCCTTTTTTATACAAATTTCTCACCCCAAATATTCTAGGAATATGCTTCAATTGTAAGATTCCCTTTGTCACACAATAAATCTCCTGCTCTTGCAAGGGAATGATTGAATAAACTACTTATCCATGTGATTATGATGATTTCAATCAAACCCTTGATTCTTTTGGTTGTAAATGCATTGCACTTGGGATTGAGGGAGAATATTCCATTCAGATCCAAACAAACTCCTTGTCTTCTTGTGAAACCACTTGGCCATACGTTCAACTAATAATTTGCATATATGAAAACTTTTGGATATATTTCCTTCTTCTTTTGTAGGCCAAATAACACACATTATTTTTTCATGATGGCAATAGATTGTAGTGCATGATCCATGGCCATTTGAATGATAAGCTTATAATGGTCCACCTCGGTCTCACAAACCCTATAACATTTCTCTTCCATGGAAGTATTTAACATAATTAAAATATTAAAAATGCAATAATTAGATTATGTTTTACATTTTTCACCTTTTGAATTTAGCATGCCTTTTTCTTTTTCCATTTCACCTTTTTAGAGTTGTTTCCAAACTTTATAATGCTTAAGTGCATTATTTTACCCCTTTTTGCCTTATACAAAACTTTGGGTCACATTTACAAATTTTAGCCTCTTTTGTATGGTGATGTTTTGGACCCAAACTACAAATTTTCAATTTCGAGGAAATCTAGAAGTCAATAGCACATTTGTAATTTAAAATTTCACAACTTCCAATCTGAAATTGTAGTTCTACCAAAAAGTTTAGCCACTGAATTGGGAACTTCTAGTGTGATTCACAATTTGCAAACTTACAAAGTTATAATTGGCTTAAAATATTTCACTTTTGATTTTGAATACTTGTGGACTAGTGGGTTTTAGTGCTAGGTATGCAATTTATAACTTGTATTTTTCAAAACATGTTTTTTCACATTATTTTTCCCACTGAGATCTTTGTGGGCTTCTAAACTCAAGAAGCAAATTGCAAGTTTGAAATTTTGAAAATTGAATATCCTATCAAAAACTCCAGCAAGAATTAATAACCCATACGTAATTAAATAAAATTTACATTTAACATTGAAAACTCCACCAACATTCCTTTTGAGTGTGACTTTAGCCTTTCTTTGCTCTCCACTTGACAAAATGATGCAATGAGCTCAGGCCTCATCACACAATAGTGTGACCTTGAGCCCACGTAGTTTGAATCCCTTGGTATTGTTATCATAAAATATAGAAGATAGTGCCTATCATCACTTCAAATAATACCCCTGTATTCCATAAATTTTTTCCATGCATTTTAAATGCTTGGAAATATTTTTTGAAGATAGAAACCTATAGTGATTCCGTCTTCATTTTCCATTTTGTAAGTCAATCATACTATAAATCATAATATCATTATTTTATGGCATAAACACATTGAATTAAAACATCTTAATTATATATTTTATAGGTGACATTTCTAGGGATCCAATTCTTAACACCACTGTGTTAAAATTGTCAATCTTACTCAAAATTTGTGAAAATTCACAAATTTGGCCAAAATGACTTAAATTCATTAAATGGTTCGAGATTATTGTATAAAAGTGCTTATTTAGGATAATTTCTCTCTAAATGGGGTAATAAATTTTCTGTGATTATTAAATTTTCTCAAATCATTTTGGTTAAAAATGATAAAAATGCATTTTGGTGTTCTAGATCACTCTTTTTCAAATTTAAAAGCACACAACATGTGCATGCGTTATTTTGTGTTGACAACATCCTAAATGTGATATCGTTATATAAACAACTAAAATCACCTTTTAATTCCTCTCTAATTAAATTACAACCCAATAATATGACATTTTAACTAGTTTGATTAATTGAATGAAATCAATTTCTAAAGACTTGCGTAAAAATTAATTAATCTTACTTAGGCAAATTAAACCACATTATGAGTTTAAATAAGAATTCTATGCAGGTTATTGAATATTTATTTATTTGAAATTGATTCATATTAACTTAATCATCAAGATACGGATATGGAAATTCAAACTAGAATTAAAGAGCGGGAACAAAAGAGTCAAGAGGATATCTTTGAAGAAGCCAGGAACAGTCCCAATAAAAATTCTGAGGAATGGAGAAGGAAAAAACAGAATGATGAAACACACACACCTATGACTTGGGTTAATTGTAAATCAGAGGCATCATCCCAATTTGATTCTTGGATGTGTAGGGAGATTATGGATCTCAAGAGGAAAGTGGAAACAATGGAAGATACCCTGAAAGCTGTATGGAACAAAATAAACAATATGGAAAATCAGATAAGGGAGATCCCAGTCAAGCTCAAAGCCTATGAAAATAACCTCCAGGAACTTATTAAGGACAATAGAATGAAAATGGAGGAATTTACGTCCAATATTTTCGCTGATGTTGTCAATATAGGTAAAATAGCCAATGTGGAGACCAAAGCCCTGGAGGGACCCAGCAAAAGGATGAGACAAAGTTCTAGAAAGAAGGTTACACAAAAAGGAGCTATGTTGGCGGCAACCACTGCCCAAGATACTGTTATGAAAGGAAAAGAAACTATGAAAATGATATTGGAACTGGATGAATAATCTGGTTCTTCTTGTTGGTTTAGTAACTGGTCCTGTTCTTTGTTTTCTTTTTGTAATCCTTTGCCTTTGGTGAAACCAGATCTCTATTAAATCTGGGTTTTGATCAGAAGTCTTTTTGGTGGTTTCAGGTCCATTTAAAACCTATTTTTGCTACTTCCTTGTAGTAGTTTTTAGGCTTTGCCTGTGGTTTTGGATGATCTTTCTTGCTTTCTTTATAACAGGGTTTTGGGGTCCCTTCAAAACCTGCTTTTACCTCAATCTAAAACTTAATCATCAAATGACATCATTTTTGGGGTGGTATCCATAAGCCATAAATGTAACAAATATTAGGATTATGGCTTCCCATGCCTCTTTAAATACCATTTCTCCTAAATATTGATGAACGTATTTATGGATATTATTTGAATAATTCGATTAGTTCATGCCCACATATCTATATCTCAATATGGATGGTCATGGTGGATCTTTATCAATTTGGAAAATCTATAAATAGGAGGGCCAAGATCACTTTGATTAAGATTCATTTGTGTAAACTTATTATGTAGAATTCTCCCCACATGCCATTTTTGTGTTTTGTTTATTATGTTTAATTTTCAATAGGATAGCTTCAATATAGGCACACCAATGATTTTCATATCACGAGCCTAGTTTTATTACTGAGTAAGAGATGATGGAAGATCTTTGCTTTTCATCATTATTGAAAACTTGAGCATTAAATCAAGGGGACTTTCATGCTTTGAGCCACATTTGGATGGTGGTATTCTATTGGGAAGGTAATGTATATGTGGTCAATTTCATTTGTTCTTAATTTTAATTTGTAAACCATGTTTGAATAGGTTGTCTTAGCTTGTTTGTTCTTATGCATTTTTCTTGATTTTATTGACTAAAGATTGATCTAACCATATTTATAATCCATCTCTAAATCTTGGCACTCATGGTGGGACCATGTATCCTATTCAAATAAGACCCTTTGATAATTTTATAACATCTAAAAAGGTTTTAAAAATCCTTAAAATCAAGTTTTTAGCTTTATTTGCCTGTGTCTTTGACATTTTTTATTGGCACATAGGTCACATAGTGACTGAAATCATTTTTGTGTAATTAGTATTGCTCGCAGCTAATTAACGTCAGTTAGGTTGCAAAGAAGAAACATGGAGACAAATTTACATTTTAGATATTTATTCAAAATTATTGTTTGTTATTTTGGTTTATGATTCTATGTTTGAACATTTATTCCATTATACAGATTTTTTTTTTAATATTTTACTCTAACTTAGGATAACAACAATTTTTTTTAAAATAATTTTTACCCCAAGGGTTCATAGGTGATCATTATTTATCATTTTTTATTGTCATCGGTTATTTTATGACTGGCATTAGTCTTGTAACAATCGACATTGGTCATTGCTGATCGACATCAGTCTATATGTGTTAAAAATAGAGAACCTAAGAGATAATTTTTAAAAATTTCTTGTTTTATTATTAATTATGCTTCAAAATAGGGGAAACTCTCTAACTTTACAATACACACATGGAAAAGTGATCAAAATTTGAGCATGATTTAAGTCTGGAACCTTCCCTTTGGTATTTGAAAGGAACTTAGATGGTTTGTTTAAATGTTTTTGTGAGGTTTTTCAATGTATTTACAAACTAAGGCCAAGGGGCCAAGAACTTTATTAAAAATTTAAATTTGGTGGTTAAAACTAACATTCACTTAAGTTTAAATCTTTTCATAAGTGTGTTATTTTATTCAAAATCATTCATTACTTGTTTTCTTGAGAAACATGAAGAGTCCATGTATGCTTTGACCCCATCCCCTTTATGTAACTTGGGTGAATGTTGTAAACATATATTGCACCCTAGCTGAGCAAGGAATGTATTCAGGTCCTCTATCCAAATTTAGTCCATCATGGGAATAACCCTAGGTTGTGGGTCACCTATGGTTGGGTTCGACCTCTAGGATTTTTAACAAGGCTAGATCCTCTAATGCATCACTAGGCTCATTTAAACTAAAATCTAATCATTGATGGGAAAAAGGAAGAGAAAGATAACTAAAAGGTAAATCTAAGCTAATGTTGGTGATGCACCTAAAATGATTACTCATCCAATCTTACTTGAACCTTTTAAAACACTAATGAGACAAATCAAATGATTATATATACAATTACAAAGTATTTTATGCATCAGTATTTCATACAGAGGTTCACCAAATACTCAAAACTAAAGGGAAGTGATGGAGAGGCCTCATTCAAGGCACTAACTAGTCAATGTATCGACATGTTATATTAAAAAAAATGACATTAAACACTAAACATGACCTACATAATAAGATAATTAGTACTTATGTGGGATCAAAAATTGACAAGGGAGATAGTTTTACCACATGCAAATCAAACTGATACGAACACACTATACCTAATTAATGAAATATAAAATCAAATTTCTATTCATCTCAAGTGGTTACAAAGATCAAACTTAGAAAAGTATAGTCATGCATTTTAAGGATTAATATCCTATATATATATATATATATATATATATATAGCATAATGGTAATGAAAGAGATGGAGGACATGCATGGGATAATGGAGGAGTGATTAATGATTAAGAGATGTGGTTATAGTTTATTGAATTTTTTATGCATGCATTCTTCCAATCAGGACTAATCCTTTATCAACAAGCTAACCTCCATATACTACAATAGTCTTCAAGTTCATCCTATTGGCTAAGAGACCCACTAGAAGACAATTGTTTTTTTTATGATTATTCATGATCCTTCTTGTTAGCTAAAATATCTTCATTACTTTGAATGGAATTTAATGTTACACCTGCTTTCTTCAATCCCCTAATCTACTTCATGAATTCCTATGCCATCTCCCACTTACTTGTTTATGAAGGCAAAATATTCATATCTTGAATTTGATATATCAATACTATGTTTGTTTCAAATGGTGGTAGGTTATTTTTTGTCAAGGACATAGCTATATTGAATATGAGGCACTTGTTCATAAACACCTATCTTGCCCTACTTCAATATCAAGGTTTTTTATATAGATGGAAAACCATTTTTCATTATTTGTTTTCCTATAAATTCTATATCGATGTAGACCTATAAACTACAAAGTTTCCTCTTGATCTCTATATTAGGTCTGAAATAGACCTAACCTGCCTCTCAATCCTATAGAAGTAGAGAACTCATTATATGAATAGTCATAGAATAATACTATAACTTTTGAAAATGGGGTCGAGTAGTTCTAAATCTTCAATCGAAGTTATAGAGCTATGCTGTAATGGTGATAGAGCTTTATCAGCAATGGATCTTTACTATTAACAACCTTGAATGTATAACTATGCTTGTTTAATGGTGTTCAATTGAAATCCAATGGCAACATATGCCCATTGAAACATTGTTCCTAGTTTGACCTTGATGATATGTTCATCCTCCACTTGAAGTCCTTGTCTTTGACTTTAAATTTCAACCATTGATCTTAATCTAAACCCTCTCATATTATGCCAAGTGTCATTTCTTTATTTGCTCTATAGGATCTTGTTGTCAGTCCTTTAACTTCTTGACCTCATGCACGCTATAGATCTTGATCTATATGAATGAATGTGAGCCATTGATTTCCTAATAGTTTAACTTGGCCATGACACTTGGTAGGAGTTCATTCATCCTTGAGATTATTTGACTTGTTGACTCCTTGCTCCCAGTTGATCAAATCTATATGAGTGAATACAAAAAATTAGATAGTTGGGACCCATTAACATATATCAATTTATGCATACCATTAGATCTATATTAGGACACATGAGATATTTATACATGTTAGATTCTCACTTATGTTGACTCTTTAACTTGATGCTCACCATTGATCTTGATTACATGATCAAATTCTCACCATTAGATATTTAGGACCCACTAAAACTATCCTCACCTTCTCACCATTAGATATTTGATATGATTAAATTCCAACCATTAATATTTCTCATTTGAAATAAAACATCTATTTCATAGAGCTTAAACTCAACATCTACATGCATGTTTCATTTTTCAAGTCTAACTTTGAAGCTTTATAACTTGAGATAGATAACTCATCAAGTTATGAAATTTGTAAAAGATGATCTAGGCATGAATAAATTCATATCCATTTGGTCTTTTTGCCCTAATAGGATTTCTAATCATACTTATTAAATGCAAAATCAAGATTACCAATCCATTTTTACATGATGTTATCATGACAGTCTAGTTATTTTGGACTTGTACTTGAACTTTCAAGGCTCAAAATGAGTTTCTGAGACTTGTGAAAACTATTTTATGTCCATGAATGCTTGAAGCACCATAAGAACCTATTATATCATCTTCCCTTACAACTCTAGACCTTATTTGAGACTTGCTTCTCAAATATCAATGAAACATAATTTAAGGTTGCTTAAAATGTTTCAAAAGCTTTATGAGTGACTTTTGATCTTTGGGCCACTCATTCCATCGAAAACTTTGTGCATATATTCATTTTAGTAGAAATATTGGTATGTGGTCCAAAATTGGCCAACATATTTGGTGACTCAACTAGGAAGCATGCCTTCAATGCTTGAGAACCCAAACCATTTTTCTTTACTAGTCCATTGGGCATGGAGTCTCCTCTCTGGTTTAATAATTTGATTTGAATCTAAAGCTGACTACCCATTTGGATAACATTTTTGAAATAAATAGGGACCAAAAAAGAATAAAACATCGTAAAGTTCCCAAGGCACTTATTGAATGGAAACACATAATAGAATAGAACTAATCTAATAATAAAGTAGGGATCACTAACCTAATGTGCTATACTATCACTTGGAGAAAAAAAAACAAGTAATTATGTACAAGGAACCCAAATAACTAGGACAAATCATGATCCACCTAGATCATAAGGAAAATTACTAAGTTTACCTATATGATGAGATGAAGTATGACATATCACCTTTTCCCTTGCAATATTGGTGGTTAAGGAAGTAAGTTTCTTCTTTTATAAATCCTTTCACATACTCATATGTGGAATGGTAGGGGGAAAAAACCTATAATATAAACATACTCACTAAATGGAACTTCCTTTTTACCAATCTCCAACTAAAATTGGTGTTTCAAAGGACACCCTTTGTAATGTCAATCCTACTAGCAACCCCTAGATTGGATTCAAGCTCCACTCATTCATAATCTTTTTGACTAGGTTGAGCATGGTATATACTTGTGTTAACTTTTGAAAGTGTATCCATGTCTATAGGCTCACCAAAGAGATGATATCCCATTCTAAAGATTTGAAACAATTCCATGTCTATAATGAGCTCTTGAGGTGGAAATATTAAAGGACTTACTACTCCATTTTCTTTGATTGGCTTTACAAGGCTGCTCTCTTTGGCTACAATCACACCATATCACTCCTAGAGAAGAGTATATCCTACTCCTAAAACTTTAAACAATTCCTCCAATGCACCTATTAAATAATTGGTAACCTCTTCTTGCTCCTCAAACTCATCAATTTTATTACCTATTACATCCATTTCCTTATCCTCTCTATAAGACGGTAGCTCTACTTATTCATCTTTAAAGGTAAAAATTTAAGACAACTCCACTTTTGATGTAACCTAAACTGTTTAGACAACCCCTTCATAGTAGAAGCTCATGAATCTTGGAACCTTGAATTGCCTCAACTCTTGTACCTCCTTTATTGATTAGATGGAATGTGCATAATAAGATCCTCTTGACAAAGGATATGCATCACATGATTTGAGTACATAGCCTATGAAGGTTTATATGTTTATTAAGGAATGGTGGGTGGAATGGGTGAAGGGACAACTATTTACTTAGGATGTAGGAAGTTTAGGACCTTTATTGAAACACATGTATGATTTGGTAGTATGGATGGATCTTAGGACGTAGAAATAATTATTGTGAAACTTGGTACCTTTATGGTCTTCTCTAAAAGGAATCCATGAAACTAAGAATTTTTAATGGAGTATATTCTTCTTGAAGTACTTGTTCTTATACTTGTATCTTAGCCTCTACCTTAGCTTCCTATTTCAATTCATCTATCTTTGCATCTTGAAGGACTGAAACATTCTCACCCTTACCCATTGGTGTCCTAATTATGAAATCTTCTTATAACTCTAATAATTCAACATCATCAACTATGATTTCAACATGGATTTCATTGCTTACCTCTTGAAGGAGTGGTATAATATATTCTTAGGATGACTCCAAGAGAGATGAGATATATGTGACATCTCTTTGGTCCAACTATATATCTTCAAAAATCATGTCCCTCTCCTTATTTTTCATACTACTCTAGATGGATTTCCCAGATGGAAATAGCTTATATTCTTGAGGAGAGAGGGGTGGGGATTGAATGACTTTTTATTTTCTTGACTACATGACTTGACTCCATGATGGAAACTTAGGATCATGGCTTTCCTAAATAATGTATATTGTGGCTTGAATAATGAAAAGAGGTATGTGTAGTTGAGGTGATGTTAACATTTTAGCTGATAATTTCTAGTACAAATATTTATCTACAACTTTAATTTTCCTTGTAAGGGAGTCCTAAAAATTAGACCTCAATTTCTCATAATGGTTGGCTCCTTGCCTTTCCTCCTAGACTCACCTTTGGATATATTTCCATGAGGGGAAGGTTGAGAGTATTTTGGGGGAACTATGATGGATTTGAAATTTATGTGGTAAGAACTTATGAGGGATGATGGGAAGCTTGACATGAGGTTGACATGGAGTAAATGAGGGAAGGTAGGGTGGCTGATGGGGTGTTTAATGTTCTTCATGAGCTGAAAAATTCTCCTTAACCTTGGAGATAATTCCATCTATGTCAAACATGTACTAATATTTATAGGATAACCTCCCCTAGTGAAGAAAATCCAATCCTCTTTTGCCTATTTCACTAAAATCTTAACCCCTTTAATGACATGTTTTAGGATCTCTTGCCCATACCCTTTTAACCTATCAGTATTTATCATATTTTTTCTTGTTCTAATATATTTTATTTAAATCTATTTATAGAATCACTTATGGTATGATTAGGCTATTTAGGAATGTCATGTTGCTACATGATTAATTAGGAAGATCATTATAGGAATGGTATGACCCACCATATTACTGGTAAGGATCTATATAAGGTTGGTGATGTTCATCATAAGGCTAATAGAGATCATGTTAGGGCTGATATGTGTCATGAGGAAGGTAAGAGCCATGATCTTGATAATAAGAATCATGATAAACCTGATAATGGTCATCATAATTTTGTTATAATTCTTGGTAGGGATGGTTAGGCTCGTGTGGATTATGAGGGTCATATTAGAATTGCTAATAAAGAGGTGAATGGTAGGGGTATTAACTATAGATATTCATATTAATCTCATATGTCAAATGAGATGTAAAGTTGATTAAAATATTCAATGGGACATACCTGGGCTGCTTAAAAATAGAAGCTTTGATTTGGAGTCTCAATTGGTGGTAACTTTTTTACTTCCAAAAGATGATTAGAGGAAAGACACACCAAAAATCTTTCCACTCTTTTAGATCTTGGTCACATCAAGCATGCTAGAAATGTTGTCTACATAGATTGCACCATAACTAAACAAGGGGAGTGTTTAGGTCCTCTTCCCAAATCTATTCCAACATGGGAACAATCCCAGGCTATGGATCACCTATGATAGGGTTGGACCTCTAGGATTTTCAATGAGGCTAACTCCTATGATGAATCTCTTAGCTCATTTACACTAAAACCTACTCATTTATAGGGAAAAGGGAGAGAAAGATAATTGAAAGGGAAATCTAATCTAATTTTGGTGATGCACCTAAAATGATTGCTCATCCACTATTAAATGAACATTTTAAAAAAGTAATGAGACATAACAAACAACTAGATCTACAACTTTAAAGTCTCTTATGCATCAGTATTTCATACAAAGATTCACCAAATGATCAAAACCTAAAGGAAGTGATGGAAAGGCCTCATTTAAGGCACTAACTATTCAATGTATCCACATGCTAGATTCAATAAAATGACTTCAAACACTAAACATGACCTACATAATAAGATAACTAGTAGTTAGGTGAGCTCAGGGCTTGACAAGGGAGAGATTTTTACCTCATATACAAATCAAATTGATATGAACACACTATACCAACATAATGAAACCTAGAATTAGTATTTTATTCATCTTAAGAGGTTACAAATCTCAATCTTCATCGAGTCTAGTCATGCCCAATAGAAGGATTTGTTTTAAGGCTTAGAAGCTTGTATATATAGTAGAATGGGAAATAGATAGATGGGGTACATATGTGGGATAGTGGATAATGATTCATTAATGATCAAGAGATGAGGTGATAATTCATTAATTCTTTTTTTGTATGCATGCCTTCTTTCAATCATAACTAATCCTTTATCAACACGCTAACCTCCATATGCTCTAATAATCTTCAAGTTCTTCCCATTTTTTGAGAAACCCACTAAAAGAAAAGGGTTTATTTTTCATGATGATTCATGATCCTTCCTATTAAATAAAATATATTCATTACATTGAATGACATTGAATGCTTTAAATACATTCTTTAATCCCCTAATCTATTATATGAATTCCTATGCTATCTCCCACTTGCTTGCTTATTAAGATAAAATCTTCATATCTTGAATTGGATAGAGCCATGCTATGTATGCATTGAATGATGGTAACTTATTACATCTTGAGTACTTGAATATATCAAAAATGAGACACTTATTCATAATCACATATCTACCCCTCCTTTAATATATGAGCATATGCCCTTTTAATAGATGGAAAACCAATTTCCTTTATTAGTTTTCCTATAGCTTTTATATCGATGCAAACCTATAAAATTCATCATTTACATCTTGATCTCTCTATTTGGTCTAAAATAGACCTATCCGACCTCTAGATCCTATTGAAACCAAGCACTCATTATATGCATAGTCATAGAATAATACTTCAACATTGGAAAATGGGGTCAATGGGTTATAAATCTTTGACCAAATGTTCTGAGATATGTTTTAATGGTGATGGATCTTTATCGATAATGGAGCTTCACCATTAATAACCTTGAATGTATAACTATGTCCTCCTAATGGAATTTTACTGGGATCCAATGGCGATATATGCCCATTGAACCATTTTTCTTGGTTTGACCTCGATCACATGTTTGACCTCCACTTAAATTCCCTAGCTTTGAATTTCAATTTTAGTTGTTGATTTGAGTTGGGCCCTCTCATATTGTGCCAAGTGTTAGTTATTTATTTATTCTAGTAGGATCTTAATATCAGTCCTTTGACTTCTTGACCTCATGTGAACCATAAATATTTATTTATATGAATGAATGTGATCCATTGATCTCTTGATAGTTTAATGTGATTGTGACACTTGGAAGGAATTCATTTGTCTTTAATATCCTTTGACTTGTTAACTCCTTGCTCATTGTTGATATGATTTGTATGAGTGAATATGCACCATTATATTTTTAATACCCAATAATATTTGTTAGTTGATGTGTACCATTAGATCATTTTTAGGATACCTAAGATCTTACCACTTGTTAACTTCTCTCTTATGATGACTCTTTGATTTGATGATCACCATTGATCTTGATTGCACAATCAAATGACTACCATTAGATCTTTATGACCCAATGACACTATCATCATCCACTGGACATTGCATCTTTAATATAATTAAATTTAAACCATTTATATTACTGATTTGAAATCAATTACCTATTTCATAGAGTTTAAACTTGATGTTTGCACACCTATTTCATTCTAAAAGTCTAGCTTTGAATCTTTATAACTTGAGATATATAAGTCATAAAGTAATAACATTTATAGAGGATAATCTAAGCATGAAGAAAAACATCTTTGTATTGTCCTTTGGCCTTGAGAGGCTTTCTAAGCATACTTATAAAATGCATGATCAAGCTGACTAGTCTATTTTTGCATGATGTTTTCATGATGGTCTATTTTTTTAGACTTGTACTTGAACTTTCAAGGCTCAAAATGAGTTTTTGAGACTTTTGAAACATATTTTATGTTCATGAATGCTTAAAACACCATAATAACCTACTGGATCATATTCCCTTGTAACTCTAGACCCATTTCAAGACTTTCTTCTTAAATATCAATGCAACACACATTAGGCTTGTTTAAAGTGTTTCAAAATCTTTGTGAGTGACTTTTGATCTTTGAAACACTCATTACATCCAAAACTCTCTTCATCTATTCATTCTATGTAAAATTTTGGTATGTGGGTTGAAATTGGCCAACAATGACCAAAATTGCCTTTTTGTTCTGATTGTGCCTTTGTTCAAGGCATGAAAATAATGTTTTCTAGGCTCTCCCCAAAACCCATATGGTTTGGGTGATCTAAAAATAACCTTCTAAATTATTTACACTTGGATCATTTTTTATGAAATTTTTCTTGTGGTGGGGAGTTCATAGCCTCTTCACAAGTTCTTTACGGAAGCTTTGATGTGAGGTTTCATATTTTAGCATTTGTTCAACCCTAATTCGTGATGGGTCATATAAATCATGGAACAAATACTATAAGATCTAGGGGGTTGAGCAACTAACCTCTCCTTTTGTAATGAAAACCTGAATCAAGTCTTTTTAACCAAGGTATTCCACTAGCAAGTACATAGATAGAATCACTATGTAAAGGAATAAACCCTAGAATAGTAAGTTAATAAGTATGAACTCAATTGGTGTGAGGCATATCTATCGTTAGCCATGCTTGGGACCATCTAGGAGGTCAAAAATTAATGTTTTAGAATAACCACACTTTCTTTAGACATATTTTTGATACAAGGTGAGTAACCCAAAGGTCTATGTCATTCTACAAGATCCTAGGAGAAGGGGGGGTAAAAACCTTACTACTTCATGCACTTTTATTTTTTGATTAACAATTTAAAGCCTCCCAAGATCACGTATGTAGATGGATTTCAATAATATGAATCAACCTCATCAATTTAGGTCTTAGGATGATTTACTTAGTTGTATTTATCTTTACCTTTACTTAGTTGGTCATTGATTTGAGTCTAAAACTTGTTTGTAAAAAACATGTCATAATCAAACATATTTTTTGTCCACCATTTCTTGAACAAGGAGGTGTTATGCTGGTCAAATCCAAATCATCCTTTGCCTTTTTGAAATACTCATCTTAAACATTATGCTTATATTGTCTAAACAACATAGTTATGGTACCCATTTGAGTCTAAACCATTTTCTAAAAAAATTTAAGTCCATTGATAATACAAATTCAAAATTACAACCTTCTAAGTTACAGGTTAATGTGTTAATTAGTTTTCTCATTTGCACTTGACCTAAGTTAAACTGGGTTCAATTTCCCATCTGGATTGAAGGTTGTTTATAGATTGATCATCATCATTTGATCATTAGGAACTTAGGTTATCTTACATGTCACTTACACTCTATGTTATAAAACACATTTTATTCTACCTCTTATTACCATGTGGCAACATTGTGCTACCTATTTGATCTTATATTTATACTTAGGAATTATTACATGTTTTCACATCTTGAGTTTCTTATTTTGAATTATCACCTTCCTAATCCAATGGGATTTATTCTAATTTTATACTATCAACTTGTCAAATCTGAACTAGCTTTTACAATATTGATGTATCTCTCAACCTACGTTTGGTGTACGTGTTTACACTCAGGTCTTTGAGTTATCATACCCTCTTATAATTAATACAATTTTAACCCTACCCAAGGTCGGGTAATTTTATGAACACATTTATTCTAATGGTATAGTACTAGAGCACCTCCTTTTTATTATATTATCTTTTATCTTGTCACTTATTTAGAGAAGATGAAAACACATACTTTGTTTAACTATTTAAAAATATTTTTCAAATCTTGTGAAATGTAGAAAATAAACATTTTATAGACATGAATCAAAAGTACACTTGTAGTGGGGTATTTTATGGCCTTAGCTATGAGGAAGAGCATTTTATGATGGTTAAGACAATTATGTGGTCTTTGAGGACATTCCATGATTGTATAAGTAGGACTATTTAGAATATCAATCCCAAGAAGATAAATATGAATCCCTACTAAGGTTGATTGAATCTATGCTAAATTACCCTTGAACATTCCCATGGAACAATTACATAACTTGGTTAGAGTAAAATAAAAACAACGTGAATAATTCCTTCCTAAAATTGTAAAAATAAACATTGCTTCTTCTTGTAAAGGGAAAGAAGTTCTCATAGAGTATAAGTAAAATGATCAAAATATTGTTACCAAGATCAAAAAGATAAGTCAATAATATGTATACCAACTTATCATGGACTTGAAATAATCTTTAGTTTCCATTTTAATACACAAAAATGGTTCCAAGGAATAAGGGAATGTGGTTGAACCAATGTAAACATTATTTAAGAGCACAATAATGATAGATATAAGTGTCTCAATTGAACAACCTAAGTCTCAATAAGTTTTACAACATGCTTCACTAGACATGGACCATGCATTTTTCAGTCATTAAGAACCTCTTGTCTATTTGAAAAACTAAGAACCAAAATATTCAATGTATATTGTAGAAATTGTCCAAAAAAAATTGACTAGTTCATCCTAACCAACACATACTTTAGTGAATAGACCACAGACTCCCCAAAATCAATAGAACATGTATAGTTCAAGATGGCCAAATTCAAGGAATGTTAATCAACCTAAGAATTAGTGGCACACTTAACTGACTCAAGGAGTGAACCAAAATAAATTCATGGACTGTAGGGTGTTTATCCCTAATAAATCCACATAATAGGGGCACATACCAGCCTAAAAATAGTGGCACATACCACCCTAATATAATTATGTTCCACCCATGAATGCACAAAACATGCAAGAGTGGAATTATATGAAATAGATTATGTCACAATTGGATATTAGAAATAGAATCAAAAAGTAAAAATTTGATGAGATGTGTCCATATCCATTTAATTTGAGTATTCTCTAATTCCCCTTTCCACCTCATTTTGAGGCACCCAAATTTGACAAATACAAAGGAAAGGGTGACCCTTGTGAACACATTCAGGCATTTTTTATATTATGCTAAGAAGCATCTTGTAGTACCATGTTTTTTCTTTGGTTGTTTTCATAAAATTTAGTAGGACAAGTTTTAGAATGGCTTCTTAAGTTTCCCAAGGGATCAGTTACGTATTTTAATGATCTATCTTAAAAATTCATCAACCATTTCTTATATAACATTTAACATGAATTGATTGTTGTTGACTTGAGTAAAGCAAAACAATGTGATGGAGAAATACTCGTAGCATATATACAATGGTGGAGAGCATTAGCTGGTCACTTTCAACATAATTTTATAGACAAACAATTGGTAGATATTTTTCCATAGAATATACACCCTGAGCTAGTGTACAGTCTATGGCTTACTTATGTGAACACATTTGAAGAAATTATAAAAATGGGTATGAAAATTGAGAAGATATTTATTACAAAAATCCTTGTTAAAATTTATTCATAGAGAGAAATGTCAAATTAGACCCAATCTCCTCATCAAAAAGTTACAATATATAAAACCAAGGTATTGAATAAGAATAAAAACATGGTACGGAATGGAGTAACTAAATAAATACACGTACAAATAGTGTAAGATCCATCAAATCCAAATGTGTAATTATTTCCCCCTAATCCACCAGCTAATTTACAAAGAGTTCCTCCATGAAAGACAATCTAAAATCAACTCAGAGTCTTTAGAAAATTGGGAGAGCCTATGGATGTAGTGTTCTAAAATATCGTAGTAGTTAACTTGATGTATAGCTTATACCAAGGTCATTTATTTTAGATCAACCCAAGCTAGACTAGTATAAGTAAAATGAATTTTCCAACTTTCATCATGTTGGTGGGAATGGTGTGTATCATTTCATCCAATTGTGACACCTTATTTAAGACTTGATTGAGAGTGGTGCATTTGAGATCAAACATGCTGTGTAGGACACTAATTAGGATATCAAAATTTATAAGGATCCATTTCGTTGACATAATCAACAACTACGAAGGAACAATCAAAACTAAGGATAAAATCAAGGGTAGATTTAGACTTAAGTTCATAATCATAATTAGGATCATAATACACATGTTAACAACTTTAGTTATAATAACATGCCTTACGACTATAACAACTTTATGAGATGCATTTTTTCAAACCACATTGCTAATGTCATTATTAAATCCCATGATCCATCTCGTACTACTTGTAGTACTAGATCCATTATTATACGGTCAACACCCTCTCCTTCTAGTAATGCTACATTGAGTTCCTACAATTCTATTACAGCTCTAATTATGTGGGTTACTATTTATGGACAACATCCTTCCTTTAATTATAATGGATCATCATCAACTCAAAATTTCTCCATTACAACTACATGCCCATGATCTACCCTCTAAAGTTCTTTGCCTTCATCTTCTAATTATAATGGATCTTTACCACCTATATATTATGTAATAACAACTAGATGACCTTGAGTTACTCTTTAAGTCCCATTTCCTTTTTCATCCATTAAACCCAATGTGAACATTATGCCTTCAGATCCAAAGCTAAATAATATGTCAGCTAAGGCCAAATCATCTCATCCTACTATTAAAAGGGCTTATAGTCTATTTATCCAAATGAGTAAAACCCCTATGTATATTTCTATTTTATATCTGTTGCATACATCTGAAGTTCATAAAACTATTTTGACCGACCTTTTATAGTAATCCACTATTCTTAATGATATTGATCTAGAATAGTTACAAACATTAATAGGACATTTGTCTTCCTTTCAATAGCTCACATTTGATCAAAATGACATGTCCACTCTTGGTCCTAGCCATAACAACCCATTCTATATTGAGGTCATAATTGAAAAACATAAGATCAAGTGGGTTATTATAAACAATGATTTAAGGCTGAACATAATGTCCCTCAAACTAGTATAGAGATTGGGATGCACTATGAATGATATTCAGATAGAAATGATCACCATAAAGGCCTATGATAATGTCTACAGGGAGTATTTTGTTACCATTTATTTATTGATCATTATTGGGTATGTTTCTCATCACTCTGTATTACATATTTTGGATATTGAATTACCCTATAAAATAATTCTTGGTCATCCTTATATCTATAAAGTACAAGCTATTCAATCCACCTTTCATCATTTCCTTAAGTTTCCCCATGAGGGGATCAATGTTACTATTCTCACGGATCTATATACTTATTAGTATTATAGACACATAAAGAATTAGTTATATACTTATAACTATTATTTTGGTTATGAATTAGGCAAATAAAAATAAGTAAATAATTTTTCATCTACCAAAATCTAATTATATCAACCTTAGTGACCTTGCGTCAACTTCAACTGCTCTATTTTCCACAACTATTGCAAAATAGGTTGTTATAAAAGACATGGGCATTTCCACGCACCATCTTAATGATGCATTCCGTGTTGTTAAGTCTCCTTAAACATTTGGTAAATACAAACCTTCTAAAAGTCCTAACAAGCCCAACTTAATCTGGTAATTAAAAATATAATATCAAAAACCACCTATGGTATTTATACCTACTACTTCACCAAAATGGGATCGAGAGGCTTTCATTGAAGGAGACAAGTTATATTCTGATGGCATTATTAATTGTTTTAATAATCCAAAATATCCTATCCCTAATAAGATTATGGATAATTTTGATTATAAAGTAAAAGGCCTTGGCACACTAGTATAAGGAGTCTTGAAACCTTTATCATCTAGAGTACCTAATTTGAAACATGATCTCATATTTATACCTCTTATTGGTGACATTATGAATTTTGATAATGATTCTTATGAATCAACTAGCGATGAGACTCCTAGTAGTGACGTAGATTCCCATTATAGCCTTTTTGATGATCTTGTTGACTCAAATTTATTTGACTCAAATGTCATTATGACCTTAAAACCTCATTTTTTCCTATGCCTTTACCATCCTAAACTTATTTGATTGGGACCAACAAAATTTGGTCACACACCTTGATGGATTCCAGAAAAAATAATTGATTATAAAATATGTGGGCCTTAGAGATGGATTACCCATTGGTGATCACAAACAAGGCTTTGATTTTTCATTGGATCCTTTTGCCTAATTTAGAGAGAAAACAAACTTTCTTGGTCATAAAAAATATAAAACATTGAGATATTTAGGTGAAAAACTATTTGAGGTGCTCATTGATCTGATAAAAATTAAATATAAAGAGAATCCCTTGAGTGAAAACCTATTTTAGGCACTCTTAGATAGGAAAGTTTACTCATCCCCAAGTGATGCACATTAGGTACTCTTAGATAGGAAAGTTTACTCATCCCCAAATGATGCACAAGGTCTATCAAGTCATAGCTCTATATCCAGTACTAGCATCAAGTCAAAATAGGAAAAGGTTTTTTTATCATCTCACTCTTGAATATCTTGAGATATTTTTTAGTTTTCTATTACTTGATTTGGAGGATTCAAATTCATCACATTATCCAGAGATCTTGGAAGAACAAAAATAAACTATAGTATGTTAAGGTGTGGACCTAAAAGCTTCACCAAATGAGCGAGTTTGCAAGTTGTAGGAACTACATAGTCACTAGCGTCGGTCAGGAGCGACCGACGTCAGTCAGGAGTCGACTAGGAGATGCCAGCATCGGCTATGTTTAGTCGATGTCGGTCAGGTGCAGATAGGCAAGGACCGACGTCAGTCACCTATGTGTCTAAAATACTATTTCCGTGGACAGAACAGAATGTTTGCATGATAGGATTAAGTGATAGTCTTAAGTCCACATCTCTATCTTTAGTAAGACTATTTTGAGCCCTTGATTAGGAGGTGCATCTAATGGCTATAATTGTATGCTCATGTTTCCTAATTATTATATAATAGGATAGATCTTCATAGCTTATGGTAGAAGAACAGTACAAGATTGTATATGTGTATCAATCCAAGTTGTTGGAATTGATTGTAATTGAGAGAGAGAGCTCTTGAGGGCAAGAGATCTAGAAAGAGATTTCTACATCTGAGAGAGGTGTGGAAGAAAAGAAGTTTCTTCAATTGTATTCCTTTTGTAAAGAGTTTAATACAAGTTTTTAGGGTGGTTTCTTATATCTCTTATTGTTTTCTATTTTCTGATTCTAGTTACTTATCATTATGGTTTAATTCTATATTTAATTTCTTTCATATAGTAATCAAGATTGTTGGTTGATCCCCAACAAGTGGTATCAGAGCTTAGGTTGACTAACAGGTGTTTCAGATCTGGTTAGTGTATGTTGATTACATATTACTCATAGGGATTTCTATTTGAGTGGGAGAAGTAATTGTAGAAGAAAGTAAACTGAGAATGGAGAAGTTTAATGGCAAGAATTACCAATTATGGAGAATGCAGATAGAGGATTATCTGTATCATAAAGATCTATACTTACCATTAGGTGGAGTTTCAAGGAAGCCCACAGACATGGAAGATGAAGAATGGGAAGTTCTTGATAGAAAGGGTCTTGGATCTATAAGATTGAGTCTAGCATCTACTATGATATCTAATTTATCACAGGCAAAGTCAACAGTAGAGTTAATGACTACATTAGCAAATTTATATGAAAAACCCTTAGCTTCTAATAAGGTATATCTTATGAAGCAGTTATTTAATTTGCAAATACAAGAAGGTGGATCTGCATCTAATCATCTAAATGATTTCCATGGAATTGTAAATCAATTAAATTTAGTCAAAATAGTGTTTGATGATGAAATTAAGGCTCTTTTAATATTATGTTATTTGCCTGAAAGCTGGCATAGCTTGGTAATGGCAGTTAGTAATACTGCATCTACTTCAAATATTTTAAAAGTAGATGATGTTGTTAGTGTAATCTTGAATGAATAAATTCATAGGAAAAGCATAGAGGAAACATCAGGGAATGCTTTAAGTTTTGAGATCAGGGGAAGGCAAAAAAAGAAGGGAAAGCATAGGAGATCAAGGTCTAAGTCAAAGATGAGAGGTAGATCTAAATCTAGAAATGGCAGGAGGATAGCTGGTTGGAATTGTGAAAAGATAAGGCACATAAGCAAAGATTGCTGGTCAAAACCTAAAGAAGACAATCAGCATGAAGGTAAAGAAGAAGCAAAAGTTGTAGGTATTGCACAAGATGCTCTTATATTCTCTTTGCATAATAATATAGAATCTTGGGTGTTAGATTCTAGTGCCTCTTTTCATGCTACCCCAAATAGAGAATATTTTAGTGACTATGTCCATGGAGATTTTGGAATAGTTTTTTTAAGGGATGATGAGCCTTGTAAAATTGTTGGCAAGGGAAAAGTGCAGCTAAAAATGTAGAATGGCAACACATGGGTGTTGAGAGATGTCATGCATGTTCCCAACTTGAAGAGGAATTTGATTTCTGCAGGAAAGTTAAGGGATGAGGGTTGTACAGTAACTCTCATAGCTAAATCTTGGAAGGTGACCAAGGGTGCACTTGTATTGGCCAAAGGTAAGAGAGTAGGTACTCTCTATTTATGTAATTGTATTACTGATAATTCTCCTTTTGTATTATCTACTTCAGATGTGAATACAAAGTTGTGGCACTCTAGATTTGGCCACATGAGTGAGAAGGGAATGTTTATTCTTAAGTCAAAAGGTATGCTTTCAGATTTGAAAACCATAGATCTGGATTTTTGTGAGAATTGTGTGTTTGGAAAATAGAAGAGGGTGAGTTTTTTCAAGACTGGGTCAGCAAAGAAGAAGCACAAATTGGAGCTTGTTCACACAGACGTATGGGGGCCAGCTCAAGTTGCTTCTATTGGAGGATCATGGTACTATGTTTCTTTCATAGATGATGCTACAAGAAAGGTATGGGTTTAGTGTATAAAGAAGAAATCTAATGTTTTTGACACGTTTAAGATTTGGAAAGCTATGGTTGAGAATGAAACAGGCAAAAGATTGAAGTGCCTGAGATCTGACAATGGTGGTGAGTTCTGCAGCTATAAGTTCAATTGGTATTGTTATATGCATGGAATACGTAGGCAAAGGATGGTTCTAAGGACACCTCAGCAAAATGGAGTTGCTAAAAGGATGAACAGAACAGTAATGGAGTGTGCAAGGTGTATAAGATTGCATTCTAGTTTGCCCTTAGAGTTTTGGGCAGAAGGTGTAGATATTGCAGTGTACCTAATTAACAGAGGACCCTCTATAGCTCTGGATGGTGGAATTCTAGAAGAGGCATGGACAGGTAAAAAGGTATATATCTCATTTCTAAAACTTTTTGGTTGTGAAGCCTTTGTGCACATTGATAAGGAAAATAGAAAGAAGCTGGATGCTAAGTCTATGCAGTGCACATTTATTGGCTATGGCTCTAGAGATTTCGAATTCAGGTTTTAGAATCTAGGAACTAATAAAATAATTAGGAGCCATGATATTGTTTTCAATGAAAAAGTGATGTATAGTGATTAGCTCAAGAAGCTGAATCAATCTGGGCAGAGCAATGGAGAATTGGATGAGGTGACGGTCCAAAATAAGCTCACAGGAAAAATTTATCACAGACAGGAAAACACAGAGACCGATGTCGGTCAAGCAGGAACTGATGTCGGTCATACAGTGACCAACATCGGTCAGGCAGGAACCGATGTCAGTCAGGTAGAACCGGCGTTAGCCAGTAATAGGCCTAGAAGTGACCGAGGTCGGTCACTATCAGAGAATTTGGGCGGACAACATGTTGTGAATGAGTCTCAGATGCCCATCAAGAGGTCAAAAAGGGTAAGTAAACCTCCAATTTGATATTCCCCTTCATTATTCTATTTATTGCTTACTGATGGTGGAGAACCAGAGAGCTTTGATGAAGCAATATAGGTGGAATCCAAGAATCAGTGGGAGCTAGGCATGAATGAGGAGATTGATTCCTTGAAAGAGAACCAAACGTGGGATTTAGTTGAGTTGCCAGCAGGAAAGAAGACACTGAAGAATAGATGGATCTACAAATTGAAAGAAGGTGAGAATGGATAGATGAGATATAAGGCTAGGTTGGTAGTGAAAGGATTTACATAGAAACCAGGTATTGATTTTGGTGAGATTTTTTCTCCTATTGTTAAAATGACTTCTGTACAGACTGTATTGTCTTTAGTTGCTATTGAGGATTTGCATCTTGAGCAGCTTGATGTTAAGACAGTGTTTCTTCATGGAGATTTAGATGAATAAATATATATGGATCAGTCAGAAGGATTTGAGGTCAAAGGTAAGGAGAAGTTAGTGTGTAGATTGAAGAAAATCTTGTATGGCCTCAAGCAAGCTCCTAGACAGTGGTATTTGAGATTTGACAAGTTTATGACTAAGCATGGCTACAGTAGGTGTCAATCTGACAATTGTGTGTATTTTAAGAGATTGAATAATGGTAGATATATTATTCTATTATTGTATTTATATGATATGCTACTTGTAGGATCACACATGTAGGATATCTCTGAGATTAAGGTGAAATTAGCTCACACATTTGCCATGAAGGATTTGGGAGCAGCAAAGAAAATCCTTGGCATGAGCATTAAGAAAGATAGGAAAAATCATAAGTTGATTTTGTCTCAAGAGGATTATGTGAACAAGGTGTTGAAATGGTTCAATATGCAGGATGCAAAACCAGTAAGCACACCTTTGGCTGGACATTTTAAATTGAGTAAAGAACAGTGTCCTAATTCACATGATGAGGTAGAATACATGAGTAGAGTTCCATATGATTACGTAGTAGGGAGCTTAATGTATGTCATGGTTTGTACTAGACTGGATATTGCCCAAGTAGTTGGAGTTGCTAGTAAGTATATGGCCAATCCAGGGAAGGAGCACTGGAAAGTACTTCAGTGGATCCTTAGTTATCTGAGAGGGACCAGTAGTAGGCATTTGTGCTATGGAGGTTCAAATACTTTTCTACATAGTTATGTAGATTTAGATATGGTAGGTGATTTGGATGGCAGGAGAAGCACCACAGGATATATTTTCACTATTGGTGGAATGGCAGTTAGCTGGATATCAAAGTTGCAGAAGGTTGTTGCCTTGTCAACTACAGAAGCAGAATATATTGCAGTCACAGAGGCTAGCAAAGAAATGATATGGATGACACGGTTCATGAAAGAGCTAGGAAAGGAGCAAGAGAGTTGCAAATTATACAGTGATAGTCAGAGTGCAATTCATTTGGCTAAGAATTCAGCCTTTCATTCAAGAACTAAGCATATACAGCTTAGGTACCACTTCATTAGATAGGTATTGGAGGATGGTGAGTTGAAGCTGGAGAAGATCCATACAGATAAGAACCCTGCTGATATGTTAACCAAACTGGTAACAAAAGAGAAGTTGAATCTTCATTCAACTTTTGTACATCTTCATGATTGAGTTTGAAGATGGAGGAGCTAGAAGATGTTGCTGTACAGGGACTAGTGTAGCTATTTATCTCCAAGTGGGAGATTGTTAAGGTGTGGAGCTAAAAGCTTCACCAAATGAGTGAGTTTGCAAGTTGGAAGAACTACACAGTCATAGACATTGGTCAGGAGAGACCAACGTCAGTCAGGATTTGACTAGGAGACGCTGACTTTAGTTATGTTTGGCCGACGTTAGTCAAGTGCAGATAGGCAGGGACTGGCGTCGGTCACCTGTGCATCCAGAATGTTATTTCCATGGATAGAATAGAATGTTTGCATGATAGGATTAAGTGATAGTCTTAAGTCTGCATCTCTATCTTTAGTAAGACTGTTTTGAGCCCTTGATTAGGAGGTGCATCTAATGGCTGTAATTGTATGCTCATGTTTCCTAATTATTATATAATAGGATAGATCTTCATAGCTTATGGTAGAAGAATAGTACAAGATTGTATATGTGTATCAATCCAGGTTGCTGGAATTGATTGTAATTGAGAGAGAGAGCTCTTGAGGGAAAGAGATCTAGAAAGAGATCTATACATCTGAGAGAGGTGTGGAAGAAAAGAAGTTTCTTCAATTGTATTCCTTCTGTAAAGAGTTTAATACAAGTTTTCAGGGTGGTTTCTTGTATCTCTTATTGTTTGTTGTTTTCTAATTCTAGTTACTTATCATTCTGGTTTAATTTCGTATTTAATTGCTTTCATATAGTAATCAAGATTGTTTGTTGATCCCCAACATAGTAGAAGAAGTTGATCATGATCATACATTGCCTACTATTATTGAATATCGATCTACACTTCTTTCAAAGAACACTGTTAAAGTGAACCTAGGAATATATAAGGATCCCAAAATGGTTTATTTTAGATCTTCCCTTACTAAAGCAAAATGTGAATACATTATATCCATTTTTTAAGGATTTTATTGACATCTTTACATGTGCATATTCCATCAAGCTAGGCTTAAACCCTCACTTTGTTGTGCATCAACTTATTATTTATCCAAATGCCAAGCCAATTAAATATAAATTTAAGAAGATGCATCCACACATTGATCTTTTAGTAAAATCAAAATTGGAGAAGTTATTAGGATCAAGACTCATTAGACCATTGGACTATTTTGAATTAATATCTAACATAGTTCTAATCAGTAAAAAGACATAGGGTATATGTCTTTATATAGATTTCAAAGATATAAATAAGGCATACCCAAAGATGATTTTCCTCTGCCCAAAATCAACATGATCATCGATTCTATTGCTGGGTATAAGATGTTTTACCTCATGGATGGATTTTTTGGATAAAATCAGATCAAGATAGCCCAAGAAGACCAACACAAGACTGAGTTCATCACTCCATGGGGAACATTATGTTATCAAGTCATGCCATTTGGCTTGAAGAACATTGAAGCCACATATCACCATGCAATGAATCTCATCTTCCATGATATTATTGAGGACTATGTTGATGAAATCTATCTAAATCAAGAATACATGCTAGACATCTTAACATTTTATAGAGAATCTTTGAAAGGCTTCACAAATATAAAGTCTACCTGAATCCCAAGATGTGTGTCTTTGGTGTGACTTCAGGAAAATTTCTAAGGTTTACTGTATCAAAAATAGGGATTGAAGTTGACCTTCCTAAGGTCAAGGCTATTATTATAATGATTCTACCTTTAAATATTAAATAGCTCTAAAGCCTACAAGGAAAGATTTAGTGCATCCACAGGTTCATTTCTTAATTGGTAGATAAGTTACACATATTCACTCATCTCTTGAAAAAAGGTGTCATGTTTAAATGGGATGAAGATTTTAAATTGGCATTTGTGAAGCTTAAGACATATTTGGACAACCCTCAATTTTGAGACTACCAACACCTCAACAACCACTACTTCCTTACATATCAATAACTAAGCATACACTGGGGTCACTTTTGTCAAAACATGATGATCAAGGTAAGTAACATGTAGTATATTATTTAAGATACACACTAGTTTCTTATGAACACAATTATATGCCTATTTAAAAGGTGTGCCTAGCTATGGTGTTTGCTGCCCAAAAATTATGAGATTATATGTTAAACAATAAAACCATTGTTATTGTTAAAGTAGATCCTGTCAAATTTTTATTATCTAAAGCAAGTCTCATAGGATGCATGGGTAAATGAGTGATGCTCCTAAGTAAATTTGATGTTGAGTATTAGAATAAAAAATCTATCAAGGGGCATGTTATTACTTATGAACTTATAGAGGCCCATACTATAGACACTCAAGCACTTAGATTTAACTTTATAGAGGTTTTTATCATGATAGTGGAAGAATTGTAGTATGAACATGAAAAATAGAATATATATTTTGATAGTCCTTTCAATTTTCATGGATTTAGAGCTAGCATATTGTTGATTACACTACAAGGGGATTTGACTCCCAAGGTGTTCCACATTAATTTTAATTTTAACAATAATATGGCTAAGTATGAGGCACTTATTATAGGACTTCATCTTGTAGTTCAGTGGGATATTGAATACTTAATGCTCTATGTTGATTCCTAATTGATCATAAATCAAACCATTAATCAATATCAAACTAGAGATGAGAAGCTTGCTCCCTACAAGAAAATTACTGATAATCTCAATGTTTATTTTAAATCTCTATAATTTGAACAAGTGTCAAGGGCCAACAATATATCTTTTGATACAATGCTAATAATTGGGTCCATGATATGGATTGATAAAATTGTTAAAAAGTATCAGTTTCTCATTGAAAACCTTCTAAAGCCTGAACATGTCTTGCTCAATTCAAAAAGGGTATGTGCCATTGCTGGTCCTAATTCTCCACCTAAAATACCTTAGTACAAGAGTATTATAATTATTTCCATGATCATGTTTTTCCACCTGACCTATCCAATAACTGATATAAACTATTCCTTCACTGCATAGCTCATTATAACCTCCTAGGAAACATGCTTTATTGTAAAGACTATGAAGGAATGCTACTTCATTGTTTACTTTGGAAGAATACAAGCTAGCGCTTAAGGAGGTTCATGAAGGAATGTGTGGGGCTGATACCAATAGTGTAATATTAGATAAAAACCTCCTTAAAATAGGATACTATTGACCAAAAATGGAGATAGATGCTTGTAATTATGTAAGTGTGTTCCTTATCAATAATATGGAAATTTGATACACATACCCTCCTTGCAACTACAATTGATCATAACACCATGGTTATTTTCTACTTGAGGACTTGATCTCATTAAAAAAAACCCCCAACATCTTTGGTTAGCCATAAACATATTTTGACTACTATCGAGTATTTTACTAAATGTATTGAGGCCATTTCTCTCACTTATGTCACTGAGAGGCAAATAGCCAAATTCATTCATTACCATATTATTTGTTGACATGGCATCCAAATATGCATTATACCTAATAATGGTGGATCTTTTGTAAATATATAAGTAAAAGACATTTATGCAAAAGTCAAAATCAAGCATAATAACTCCACACCATATAACCCAGAAGGCAACATATAAGCTAAGTCATCAAACAAGACCATTGTAGCCATTTTAAACAAGACTGTCAATAACATTGGTTGTAATTGGCACTTGCACATTTTTCCATCCATTTGTATTTATCAAACCAATCATTGAACACCTATAGGAGCTACTCCATACTCCCTTATTTATGTCACATAAGTTATTATCCTACTTGAGATTAATTTGCTTTCATTGCGAGTATCTTTGGAGCATATTGAAGATGATGAAGAATATAAGAGTCTCAAGGTTGAAATAGATACAAATTATTGATGGAAAGCATTTGGCTACCATAGAACTCTTATACGCCTATTATAATAGGTTTTAGAGAAGCTACAAAAAGTTCATTCTCCCTCAAGATTTTGAGATTGGTGATTTGTTTTTTAAGGGAACTAGAAGAACACAAATGATAAATCCATGAAAAGGTAAGTTATAATCTAATTGGTTAGGACCATATGCTATCATGACAAACTATGGATCTAGGGCATACCAATTGGCTTCTCCAAGTGGAAAATAGCTTCTAGAGCCCATGAACATTATGCACCTTAATAGGTTCTATGCTTGACAACCATTCAAACCATTGTCTAAAAGAACCCTTACTTGGGGGAAAATTATGATGAAGTATTTTATCCTTCCATTATATCTTATACCATACCATGTTGGACCATATTTTTTTTGACCTACCCTAGATCATTATTTCAATAACCATATTCTTTTCATGACTCTAGATAGTGAAAGATTTATACCATTGGTAATCTAAACACATTTTATCCCATCATAGACCATCCTCTTTTGGACCATATTCCTTATGGAATATTCTATTTAGATCCATAATATTTTCATACCCTAGGACATTGTAACCTAAACATCATTTATCCCTTAACCAATTATGATCTTGTTAATAGATCATAGGCATTTTGAACACATTTGATGCTAGTTATACAAGGTATATAAAAAAGATAGTATTGTGTAGCTTCATTTATAGACAAGTGAACACATATACATTGGTAGAGGATTATTGATTCTAGGATGGCTCTTCAGAGATCTCTCATACTTCATATTGTTCTATTTATTTTTCTACTATATGTTAGGCATTGTTGCCTTAGCAGGACCTCACTCTCACCGATATATGAACATGGGCCATTACAGATGGATTTATCTGCTATTGGAAATTATAATCTTAGATGAGAATATCCTTGATTAGTTAGTTCCCTTAGACATTTTGTACATTGTTTATCCCAAAAAAAAAAGCATTAGGAAATGAGTCATAAAATAATAAAAACATTATCCCGTAATTTTGTAAATTTTTATGTTCATTCTCTTTCCCTTTTGAAATTAATAATCTCACACACTTGCCATTTTATAAGACCATTCTCATATTATATGCTCTTGTAATTTTGTGAGCCCATTTCCCTTTTCCTCCACAAAATTAATCATGTTTTCTCATCATCACTTTTTTTCTATCCCATTTCCTGGGAGAACTACATTTGGCCTAAATTTCATGTTGGATCTCAAATCCATGGAACTATGTAGGCAACATCCACTTATCTTATACATCTACATTCAGATTGACCATTCCTTTGCTTTTCTTCTTTTTCCCTTATTTTCTTCTAAGTTGTTTCCATATCACTTAGGGGAAAATTTGTTTCCTTGTTCTTGTTATGATATTATAGAAAGTAATGCCTCTACTACATGTACATGAACAATTATTTTCAAACCACACTAACTAGTTTTTATATGTGTGTTTATTTGATTTTATTAGTTTTTTGTTGTGCTTTCTTGTCTCTTCATTTCTTTCTTTCTCTTATTTTGTTTATTCTTTTCTCCTTGGTCTTTTATTTTTCTCTTTGGTCTTGATCTTTTGTTTTGTTTTTTCCAAGTACATCTTGATAGTCACATGGAGCTTGATTATTCATATCTTTCTTTCCTATTGTTTATTAATTTATCCTTGATTTTTTTTAAACATTATTATTCCTACTTAATTTTTGATTAGCCATATCTTGATTTTGAGTTGGGTTGATTTGTGTTTTCTTTAACTTTGTTTTTTGTTTAAATGTAAATAGTTGTAACTCTGGTCTTTGTCATTGTTACCATTATCCTTAACTATAAGTATTCACATTTGAATCAACACAATATAGGTGAAATTCTATGTCATTATAAGTTACTCATACTTATGATGCCTAATTTTAGTTTGTTATAGTAAACACTATGTGTTTTGGATCCAAGTATCAAGATTGATGTAGCTTTGATGAGATCTCATGTGCACCAAAGAAACTAGGTACCAATTAGCTTATCTCACACCCAAATCTATGAAAGATGTGCATCTCTTGACATATATTATGAGCGTGATCTAAAAATGGCTAGTTTTATTCATTTTCTCATTCCATTATCTCTTACTTCTAGATGAACTACATTGGATTTAAGTCTATTTGGACAATGTAAGTAGTGCTTGGATACATGATGATTCTTGGGTTAGCTCAACTATCTTCATTCTTCTTTACATCTCTTCCATTACTTTGTGAATCCTTGAATATTTGGTTTTATGTGTCTATTTCAGTCATTAGATTATCACATATATATTTGCACCCACTCATCAGTAATATATATACTAGGTTATTTCCTTGAGCTATGCTTACCAATTTTCCCTATGGTGGTAAAATATTTGAACCAGCCATAAAATTGAATCAGCCCTACTAAGGCATAATTAATTATCAATGATCAAAATTTATCCTTAATGGGGTAAAATTACTTTATCAAATGATAAAATATGCTCTATTTATGCACACTATTATTTTCTTCTCTTTGGAGCAATGTTCTCTTGTTTCTTCTAATTCAAAGTTCTATGGACTTTTGCCTTCATTTTGGTAATATTTTTGTGTGTAACTTATCCTAGGATCGATCATTCAGTAATCACAAAGCTTACACCCTAGGTTTGGGTGTGTTCAAAGTGTGTCACTTATATTTTTGGATTTTATCCTTCCCCTTCTCCCTGTTCTTGTAGACCATTCTACTCTAATTATATTTCTATCATTGATAGAATTTATATGTGAAAGCATTAGATCATCTAGATTTAATCTAATCCATAGGCTAATCTCACTTTCTCTCTCTTTTTGAGAGTTCATATTTTTATTTCACTGTAGTATTTCCTCTTGATGGGGCATCATTGGTCATTTCACTTCCAAATTCTTTTTGACAACTTTTTTCTTTGAAAATATGTTACTTCACTTGAATGTCTCACTACACCTTTTGAAATAGGGGTAAAATGTAGACATCCAATTCCTAACACCATTATGTTTAAATTATCAATCTTACTTGAAAATTTTGAAAATGTAAAAATTATTCCAAAGTCACTTAAATTTGATAAATGGTTTGATCTTGTCATATACAAGTGCCTATTTAGGGTTATATATCCCTAAATGTGGAAATGCATTTTATATGATTATTAACTTTTCTCTAATTATTTCTAGTCAAAATGATGAAAATACATTTTCATACTCTCAATCACTCTTTTATTTTAATTTTTAAGCACACAATATGTGCATCTATTATTTTGTGTCACCAACATCCTAAATGGGATACTAGTCCATACATAACTAACATCACCTAATAATTCCCATCCAGTCAAATTATGACCTAGTAATATGAAATTTTGATTAGTTTGATTAATTAAGGGCAATCAACTTCCAAAAAATTACATCAAAAATGATTAATATAACTTATACAAATTAAACCAAATTATGAGCTTAAGTAAAAATTACATAGAAGTTATTGAATATTTATTTATTAGAAATTGATTCCTATTAACTACATCATCAAATGACATCATTTGTGGGGTGTCATCCATAAGCCATAAATGTAAAAAATATCAAGATTATGGATTCCCATGCTTATTTAATGCCCCTTCCTCCTAAATATTCATGAGGGTAATTACGATTATTATTTTAATTACTAGATTGATTCATGGCCACACATCTTGATCTCAAGATTGATGGTCATGGTTGATCCTGATCAATTTGGAAAATATATAAATAAGAAGGCCAAGACCATTTTAATTTAGCTTCATTTGTGTAAAATTATTATTTATAATTCTCTCCACATGCCATTTGTATGTGTTGTTTATTATGATTAATTTTCAATAGGATAGTTTCAAGATAGGCACAACATTAATTTTCATATCATGAGACTAGTTTCATTAGTGAGCAACAGATGATGGAGGAGCTTTGTCTCATATAAATGTTGAAGACTTGAGAAAAAACTCAAGGGGAAAAAATGCTTTGAGATGTATTTGGATTGTGGGATGCTCTTTGGAAGGTAATGTATATGTGTTTTTTATCATTTGCTCTCAATTGTAACTTTCAAACCTTGTTTGAATATGTTGGATTATCTTGTTAGTTCTTATGCATTTTTATTGATTTTATTAACTAATGTTTGATATAACCATCTTTTTAATCCATCTCTACATAATTTTCATAAACAATAAATCTATAATAAAATTTAATCGATGTCTTACCTCTAGTTTCTTTGGAATGTTAGTATTTGAGTCCTTGATAGTTAGTAGTAAATGGATCTATTTGATCTATTCATTCTATATAGAATCCTCAATATTTTAAATATTTAAGAAAATTATCCCCTCCCTCCTTATTTCCCCTAGGACTCTCTACGTCTCATACTACTCTGTTATATTATATAAAAAAATAACATAGGTGATAATGTCATTAAGTTCTTAAAAGGATTTCACAATAGCCTTTGCCAAATTTGGTGTCTCATCATGTATTAAAATTCCAATAAATGGAATGACTCTTGATATGATAAGAGGCAACTTGTTTATCTAAAAATTGATAAGAATAGCCCTTTTTGATAGAATCTCACCTACATTACCAAATACTCATGAAAACCATAATATTCCCTCCTCATTCAACATCACTTTAAATGTAGTTTACACACTATGATAACACTCTACATTTTCATATTTCATGTAGTCACCACTAGGAATTCTATCCCAAAGTTTTGTCTGTGTATCTTTGGATTTTGTAGCCATGTCTATGGCCAGAAACACCTAGCTAGTAATAATAAAATAAAATGAGATGTGCCTTGATGAGACTCTTTTAAAACAATTTAATAAGGAAAGCTCAAAACACTTGGCATTTAGTTCCTTCCATTATGTTTCCACTTAACCTATTACGAACACATGGTAGAAGTTTCTTTAACATTGAATCCTATTTTGAAATACATGGGCTTGAGGGACTCAACTACAATTTGCAATTTTGGAAATTTAAAACTTGTTTTCTCATTTCATTTATCTACCATTTAATTTAATAACATGTCATGTATGGTGGGTTTGGGAGATTTAGAATCAAATTATAACTTTGTAATTTTGTAAAGTTGTATTTTCATTGAGAATTTCTGCCACTTTTCATGTTGACGTCTCTCCTTTTTCAATTTAGTCAACATCCATGCTATGGTTTTTAGAGGATCACTACCATTTTATAACTTTTATTTTCAATACTTTCTTCTCAAAGTTATTTCCCTAGAAATTATTTCTACAATGATTCTTCACTACCTTTCCTTTACATGCTAACCTACAAAACTAGTAGATAGTATTGTGTTTTACAAGTTAAAAATTTGAAAAAGTGTTTCTTCAAGTTGTTTTTTCCATTGAAAATCCCATCAGGAATGGGAACGTACAAGGCATATTTTAATTTTTCAAATGTAAATTACAAATTGAAAATTTCCTTGGAAACTCCACTGAATCATTCTACATGGGCCCATGCTTCACTCTTGCAAAACTTTGTTTAATTTTCTTATGTTTCCATGTGGAATCTTTCCCCTATGGCTTACTCTAAAATTTTACTCATTACTACATGGATATTTCACCGTTTCATTATGGTTCTTCTTTCCATTTGATTGGCATGTCAACTATTAGTATCTTACTTTGTTATGTTGTTATTACAAATGTCATAGTCTCAGGAGATGAGATGACACTTTACCCATTGAAAATTTAAAAAATTCCTTTTTTCAACTTGTTTCTCTGCCATATATTCCCATGGAACTTTTCACCCCAACTATAATTTATAATATTTAAAACTTATAATCAGCCTTGATAATTTCATTGAGCTTCTTACTTAAGATACATCCTGCAATATCACAAAAACATGAAGACATTGAACATTCATAGAAAACAAATTTTCATATGGTCTTCACAAAGTAATAACTATATTTTTAACCTGGGTAAACACTTCCAAATAGGAAAAATTAATTAGATATTCATACACTAATATTTTGGAAAAGGGAAAAAAAATTAGTGCAAGATTGGGTACTAATATTATCTCTTTTCTAGGGATGTACACTGCCTACAAGTGTGTAAATAACCCCATAAAAATATAGGTGCTAATCCCTTGGGATATTGAGTCAACAATTAAATAATTTCATAGTAAACACCCATGGAGAGCTAACTAGACAAGGTCAAATCGATAATACTAGATCATTAGGATCTGAGAATGAACACACAAAAAAACAACTAGAGGAAAGACTTATAAGTATATCTTTATTTATATAACAATTAGAGTATTCTAATTAAATTATTACAAAGAATTATGGTGTTGTTTCCTAGTTGTAAACCTTTTGTTCTCATCCTTGTGCACTAGGGAAGTATGGAAAACAAAGATGAAAAACCAAGAAATATGTAATTTTAGTCAGGGAAGGGTTTAACATCAGGATAAATTAAATGCAAACAATGATTGGAAGAAACTGACAAAGGGTATGGTTAGATCCATACTACATTTGGTTCTACTTGAATGAAGGTGAGAAAACCTAAGGGGTATCTTTCACACATAGAGGGATACTACGATTCAATCTCTATGGGAATTATTGATACACAAAAATACAAATCTAACCAGGTCATAACCAAACTTGTTTGCTCCACTCAAAAAGAGTCATCACACTGAACGAACAAATTCTCTAATTCAGACATAAGCCACTAAATATAGATAATAATGTGATTGAAAAATTCATTATAACTAAATTTACAATAACCTAGGGCTAAATGGGAGATTTCAATGCTTAGTTTCAAAGAACAAAATGCAGATATAGTTTAGATATGCAATATTTATGCATCTGTAGGCAAATAATACTTATAATATGCAACAGGGTGTACTATTTGTAGGGGAGGGAAAGTAAGACAATTTAGATAGTTATAAAATAGTGGTGTGATCATTTTCAAACAACATGGATTCCTTATACAGGTCTGACATAACTCATTAAAAAAATGTAGAAGACTTAGAGACAAGATAAGGAAACTAACATGAATGATTTGCATCCATTGGTGCCAATACATTATAAATATTTAGATGATTGTTGAAAACCTAAAGCATACACTACAATTAGATATTCAAATGCCTTCTCCTATAAAATTCGTAAACCTAAGATGTCCTTAAAATGTTATCAACAACACATTTCCAAATCATAATTTAGAAAGGTGTTTATAACCTAGATCTATGTCCAAAATATCTACCATTACTAAGCATTAAATCAGATATCTAGTCAATAGAGCATGTAAAATATATTATTGCATTTCATTGACAAGATAGAGTATAAATCAAATCTATTTTCCATTTACTTGTAAACAAATATTACATACACATGTGTTTGAAATTTTGAAATGGGGAGAAGCATGTTTAATTTTCTCTTGAATAGGGGAGACATATACATCATACTCTCAGAGCTTACTAATGGTTTTATAACTACAACCACCGTATAAAGAGAGACAAAACACACATAGTAAGGATCCCAAAATTTGAAAGAGCCTAAGACCTAAAAAAACCAACAACAACCTTGAAAAGAGGACAATCCCTCTTTTTATATAAATTTCTCCCCCAAATATTTTGGGAATATGCTTTATCTAGAAGATGCCATCTGTAATGTCTCAAATCTTCTACTCTTGCAAAGGAATCATTGAAGAAATTTCCTATCCATGTCATCATGAAGATTTCAAATAAACCCTTAATCTTCTTGGCTATAAATTCATTTCACTTGGGCTAGAGGAAGAATATTCCATTAGGAGATAAATAAACTCATTGTCTTCTTATGAAACTACTTGACCATGCATTTAACTAATCATTTGCATAGTTGGAATCTTTTGGACAACTAACCTTCGTCTTATGTAGGTCAAATAACACCCATTTCTTTACCATGAAGGCATTAGATTATAATGCATGGTCCATGCCTATTTGAATGATATTCTTGTAATGGCCCACCTTAGCCTCACAAACCATATATTTCAATCTTCATGGGGATTATTAGCACCCAAAAAATAAATTTTACCATAACATAACCAAACATACTCCCTCCACTCAGGAAGAGTTGTCACATGGACTAAATAAATGTTTTTAAGTTAGACACAAGCTACTGAAGACAAATAAGAAAGTGATTGCAACATTCATTTCAAATAATTTTTCAATAGCCCAAGGCTAAATGGGAGATTACAATGTTAAGATTTAAAGAATAAAACATAGATAAATTTTAGATATGTAATATTTATACATCTATAGGAATATAATACTTAGAATAGTCAACAAGGTGTGTTATCTATAGGGTAGGGAAAGTAGGATGAGTTAGGTAGTTATAAAAGAGTGGTGTGGTGGTTTTCAAGAAGTAGGAAATCCTTCAATAGGCATGAAATCATTCATTTTAAAATATGTATAAAACTAAAAGATAATCTAAGGAAACTATCAGGAATGAGGTGCATCCATTGGTGCCAATACAATGCAAATATTTAGATGATTTTTGAAACCTTAAAGCATATACTGTAATAAGAGATTTTAAACACTTTATCCTATCAAATCCATAAACCCAGGGCATCCTTAAAAGTTTATCAATAGCACATTTCCAAATCACAAAGGAAAAATGGGTTTACAACTTAGATCTATGACTAAAATGACCACCGTTAATAATAAACTAGATATTTAATCAATAGATAATGTAAAACATATTATTTAATTTCATTAATAGGAAAGAGTAAAAATTGTAGCTATTTTCCATTATCCATAAAGTAAATCTTGCATACATCATTATTTCATAATGCTAACATGGGGAGAAGCATGGTGAGTTTTCTCTAATATAAAGGAGACATATACATGCTCTTAGATCTTGCTAATGGTTGTATAACTACAACCACCTTCGTAAGAGAGACAAGACACAGACAATAAGGATCCAAAATTTTGAAAGAGCCTAATAATAAAGAATACCAACAATCACCTTGAAAAGAGGACAAACCCTCCTTTTATACAAATTTATCACCCCAAATATTTACGAAATATGCTTTAGTTGGAAGATGACCTTTGTCATGCCTAGAATCTCTTACTCTTGTAAGGGTATCATTGAAGAAACTACCTATCCATGTGATTATGAACATTTCAAACAAACCATTGATACTCTTGGTTGTAAATGCATTGAAATTGGAATTGAGGGAGAATATTCCCTTGGAATCCAAATAAAATACTTGTCTTCTTGTGAAACCACTTGGCCATGCCTTCAACTAATCATTTTCATAGACAGAAACTTCTAGATAATATCCATTCTTATTTTGAAAGCTAAATAACATACCTTGCTTTGTCAAGATGGCATTCTATTGAAATGCATGATACATGGTGATTTGAATGATGTCTTTAATGGCCCACCTTAACCTCACAAACCCTACAACATTTCTCTTCTATGTTGGTATTCGACATCAGGTAAATATTAAAAATTGAAGACTTAGATTATCTTTTACGTTTTTCGCCTTCTAAATTCATCGTGCCTTTTCCTTTTTCCATTTTACCTTTTTAGAGTTGCTGCTAAACTTTATAATGCTTAAGTTCATTATTTTACCCCTTTTTACCTTATGTGGAACTTTGGGTCCCATTTGCAATTTTTCACCTTCTTTATATGGTAGGATTTCAGAGCCTAATTGTAACCTTACAAGTTGATAGAAGTTTAGAAGTCAACACCACATTTATAATTTATAATTTCACAACATGCAATCTAAATTTATAGTTCTATCAAAAAATTCCACTATGGACTTGGGAAATTTTAGTACAATTTTCAATTTGAAAAAAAGAAAAGTTGCAATTGGCTTGAAAACTTTCACTTTAAAATTTGAATGCATGTTCACTATAAGGTTTTGGGGTTGGGTATGTAATTTAAAACTTATATTTTTCAAAACTTGCTTTTGGACATTATTTTTACCACTGAGATGTCCATGTGCTTCAAAACTCAATAAGCAAATTGCAAGTTTGCATTTTTACAAATTGTATTTCCTATCACAAACTTCTCTAAGAATTAACACCCAATATACAATTACATCAAATTTACATTTGATGTTTAAAAATCTACCAACATTCCTTTTGAGTGTTTATTTGTCCTTTATTAGATTTCCACTTGATAAAATCAAGAAATGAGCTTAGGACTCGACACACAATAGTGTGATCCTAGGCCCATGTAGTTTTCATCCCTTGGATTTGTTCTCATCAAATCCAAGAGATAGTTCCTATCATTATTACCAATAATACCCCTATATTTCAAAAGAAAATTCCATTGATATGAAATGCATAGAAATATTTTATAAAGATATAAAACTATAGTGATTCCATATTAATTTTATTTTTTGTAAGTAAATCATACTATACATCACAATATCATTGTAGTATGTCATAAACACTCTAAATGAAATCATCTCATGTATAGGTTTTTTAGGTGACATTTTCATAAACAATGAATTTGTAAAAAATTCTAATTAACATCTTACTTTTAGGTCTTTTAGAATGTGGGCAACAGAGTCATTGATAGTTAGTAGTAAATAGAGCTACTTGATCTATACCCTATGTCTATAATCCTTAGGCTATTCAAGCTTCAAGAAAAGTCTCCCCTCCCTCCTTGTTTCCCCTAAGACTCTCTAGGTGTCATAATTCTCTCTTATATTAAAATAAAAAACATCATGGGTGATAACATCATAAATATCTTGAACATATTTCATAGCACCATTTACCAAATTTGGTCTCTCATCATGTTTTAGAAGTCTAGTCAATTGAGTGATTCATTATATGACAAGGGGTATCTTGTTTATTAAAAAAATGACAAGAATATCCCCTTTTGATAGAGTCTCACGTACATTACCAAATAATCATTCAACCCATAATCTTCCCTCCTCATCTAGCATCACTTTCAATGCAATTTTGACAATATGATAACACTCTACGTTTGTATATTTCATGTATTCACCCATGGAAATTCTATCCCAAAGTTCTTCCTATGAATCGTTGGATTTTTCAGCCAAGCCTATGGACAAAAACACCTAGCTAGTAATAATGAAATAAAATGTGGCATGCCTTGATAAGGGATTTTTGAGAACAAAATTTGAAGGAAAGATTGAAACACTTGACATTTAGCTCCTTATCCTCATTTCACCACTTAACCTATTACATACATGTGGTAGAAGTTCCTTGAACATTGAATCCTCTTCTAAAATTGAAGGGCTTGGGGGACTTAACTATAATTTGCAATTTTTAAAATTTAAAACTTGCTTTCTCATTTCATTTCTTTGTCATTTACTTTGCTGACTTGGTGTGTGTAATGGGTTTGGGAAATTAAGAAGCAAATTTTAAATTTAATGTTTTTTAAAGTCACATTTTTGTTTAGAATTTCCACTACTTTCAATGTTGATGTCTCTCTTTTTTCAACACAGTCAACATCCATGATAGTTTAAGAGGTTTACTAACATTTTGAAACTTTTATTTTCAATACTTTTTTTTCAAAGTTGTTACTCAGATGAATATTTCCATCGTGCTTCTTCACTACTTTTATTTTACACATGGACCTATAGAATTGGGAGATAGGACTAATTTTATAATTTAAAATTTTTTAAAAATGTTTCTTCAAGTTGTTTTTTCCATTGAAATCCCCACCAAGAATGGGAATTTATGAAGAACATTGGAAGTTTACAATTACAAATTTCAAATGCAATTTGCTTGGAATCTCTGCAAAATTGTTCTGCATAGGACCAAGCTTAACTCTTGTAAAAATTTATTTTATTTTCTTATGCTTCCATGTGGACTCTTCCACCTATGGTGTAGGCTCAAATTTTACAAACTTTTACTCATTCCTATATAGATATTTTAGCATTGGTTGGAATTTCAAGATATGACATTGGGATTATTATTTTTAGCTAATTGGCATTTAAAATACTAGTTTCTTACTTTGATATGTTGTCATTACAAATTTCATTATATCGGTAAATGAGATGACACTTTACATGTTGCAAATTTAACAATTGACTTTTTACAACTTGTTTCTTGGTAATATATTCCCATAAAACTTTTAACCCCAAATGCAATTTGAAATACTACAAATTTGTAATCAGCCTTGAGAATTCCATTTATCTTCTTACTTACCATACATCCTATAATTTCACTAAAACACAAATATGTTGAATGTTAATAGAAACTAACTTTTCATAGATTCTTCACAAAGCAAGAGGTAGATTTTTAACTCAAGTGAACAATTTCAAATAGGAGGAAATAATTAGATATTCATGCACTAATATTTCAAAAAAGGGCATAAATTTCTTAGTGAATGTTTGGTCACTAACACTATTTCTTGCCCAAGGATGTACACCACTTGTGGGTATGCGAAAAACCCTACAAAACAAGACTAGGTGCCAATCCTTTAGGGCAAAGAGTCAAAATTTTAGTAAATTCTTAGAAAACACTCATGGAAACTCAAGTATACAAGGATATATTGATGAAAAAAATTATTAGGATTTGGAAATGAACACATGATTAAAAAAAAAGACCAAAAATAACTATACAAACAAAGACCAATGTATAGGTGAAATAAAACAATGAAACTATACACTATACATTACTTTACACTATCATAGATTCAATGAAGTGTTTCAGATGCCTACCACTAAGTGGAAACTGTAATATCTCATCATCCCTTAATTTCATTAACTCTTCTAGCAGCTTTTTGGCTAAGATGAAGTTAATAGATCTTTACTTTTGCCTTAAAGGTTCACTATTAGGTTTTAATGGGATGATGTATTGAAACAAATCCTCCCTATATGTTTTCATATATGGATAAGACCAAACAAAAAAATCGTGGTACTTCTTTAATAGATGTAAGTAGGCATGATTCTATTTACATTCAAGTGAGTACCAATTAAGAGTGCCTCATACTTAACAATGATGTTAGTTCACTTGAAAGACAAATTGAAATAAAACTGAAAATATTTATTATTAGAGTCATAGAAGACAACCCCAACTCCATTTATAAGATTAGAACAATTCCCATTGAAAGACACTTTATAAACTTCACCTTCATTGTCAAATCCATCATCAAGAACATTAGGTTGTTCAAAAACATCTACATTCCTAATGAATTTATCCAGTCCACATCTATGTACACCACCTCATTTAGATTACATTTTTGATCTTCAAGTACATGAAACATCTTAGTCTCTCAATTAAGTTTGATCATCTTACCCTCTAATGGAATGGTGGCATAAGACAATTCCATTTACACACTTGCACCCATGCTAACAACCCATTTTTGTGATAGAAACATCCCCCACTTAAGAGGGTAATCCACAACCACCACATCCATATTCAATAACTTACCTAGATGAACTACTAACTACACTACCAACCCTTTAACTTATACCACAACTAGTACCTCTCATGAGTCCATGGTGTAGCACTTGCCAAAATATGATATGATTTTTACTCTAAGATCATTAAGGACACCCATGGGCATAAAATTTCAAAAGGATCTGAAATTAAACATATAATTGTGAACAATTAAACCATTAATTAGTATGGTGGTATGAAATAGATCGACATTCAACTAACTTTATATAAATGCAATCCCCAAATAAACCTCTAGGTCTAGTTTAATAACATCATATGATTCTTCATCATCATCTAGGATTATTAGGGATGAATTCATCTCATTAGTATTTGTGTTCTCACTAAATTCCAAATACTCAAATTTCATCTTCCTATGTTATGATATTCAAAGTAACTCAACAAATAGGACAATAATTTTCAATTGATTCAACACTTTAGCCATATCATACATGTTTTACTAAGGAAGGGGAGTATTTTTAGTAACGGTGACAATACCTTTAGCTATAATACAATTATTCAAAGTCATAGGTGAAATAAGTTAGGATGGATTAGAATTTTTAATAGCAGTCTTTAAGGGAATATTTCATCTAACATTATTCACACCCTTAGGGATACTAGACAATATGGATTCTCTATTCTTGGTTGGGGAAACTCTTTGTGTAACAATTTAGGATATAGGTGTTAGCTTGGAAGGAATATGGACTACTATAGTTTTCTTAATTTCTTTAATTGCATCCCTTACCTTTGTATTTACAAGTGTAGTATCTTTAGGAGTATCACCTTGTTGCCTACTTATGAGACTATACTCTTTCTCATAGGAAACTATTACATTAATTAGTAGTTGACTATCCTCAATAGAAGGAATTCCACCATAATACTTTTTAATCATCATAGATTGTAAAATTTTGAAATCGTGATTTGGTAACTCATATGCTTGTGTCATATTAACATCATAAATAACTTTAGAATTTAACACACATATATTTTGTACTACACTCCAAAACTAATCAACAGTGGTAGCACTCATTGATTCCATGTAGGCATATAACTTATTTTAGGAAATTTGACAATCAAACATCAAAATCTCATCATCTTCAAATATATACTTAGGTTCTTTTACATCTTCATCAATTTGATCAAAGGTATCACAAGGAGGATGGGGAAGCAAGCAAGTATCACACTAATCAATTTTAAGGTTTTAATTTACAACATTTACATTGGCATTAAATGGATTAGGTACTTCCTTTCTATCCCCTCTATTTTTATTTCTATCATTTCTTTCATCTTAGAAAAAATCTTCCCTCTATCATTATCTTGATTATGGAAAGAATGTCCCCCATGTGCTTGAATCTAGTTTGGAGTTATCTCCTAATTTTTAGACCCATTAAGCAGCCCTTTCTCAACTCTAGCCAACTTGTATGACATTTCCTTGATAGCAAATGCCAAAGTTTTCATATTTTCCTCAATGTTGGTTGTCTTATTGGACTAAGTCTTTTCAAGATTAACCAATTTCACATTAGACCACTTGTTCAAATGTTTAACCAAGCCTTTATGTTGTTCCAATTTAGAATTCCAATCTTAGGTTTATAGGATCCTTATCCCTCAAGTAGTATATTGTCTTCTTATCAAATGCATCACAATATTTAATCAAGCAAGTTGTATCACTAGGTCTGATATTTTTAGGTAACCTCATCATAGTCTTATTGAACCTCGTGCTAAAATCCCACATACACTTAGTAGGGTTGTTCTTAATGTTTTCAAATACATCAAGAAGGAACCTAGGATCAATTTTATCACCATACTAAATTTTGAAAACATTCTTCATTTCTTCCCATGAATCAATGCATCCACAAGGAAGGGAATTGAACCACTCATGAGCATCTTCTTACAACATGTGCAGAAATACATTAATGTAAACATCCTCAAACTCAAACTCATAATATTAAATGTTAATGTGAAAATCCATTAAATGTTGATTACCAATCACTACATTATTCCTTTGAAATATTAGGAGGTGGTTCCTTACTTTATTTGTAATTTCATTACATTTAATCAAAATTAATAAGTATAAATTTGAGAATCCTTAATACATAATGTTCATTCTCATATTGACTACTATGCCTCATGGTTAGTTTAATGGTGGGTTCAAGATCAAATGGTAATGGACTATGAGGGGTTGAGTGAGGTGGACTTGGGGGATCAAACCTAGGAGGAGATTCAATTAGTTGAGAAGGTGCTGGGTAAAAAATTAGAATATAAGGATCTAAGTGATTAGGAGAGATATGATAAACTTCAATTAAAGGAAGTTAAAAAATAAAAGCTCAAGTGTACTAGAATATTGCCAACCTAGACACTCCTTTACTATTGAACTATGTCCTTTAATTGGCCTCTAAACTTGTCTCCTCTTCTTTGATGAACACTTAAGTGTTATACAAGATGTTTTGATAAGCCAACTTTGATGCATGATCTCAGTCCTTCCAAATTTGAAAGCAAAAAAACACTCAAAGATTAAAGAGTTAAAAATGAGCATTCATCTTCCTTGAAACTAGATACAATGTTGGAGTCACCACTAGAAGAAAACTTATATAATATAAAATATTACAAACATGCGATGATACATACTAAAACTATACTTTGATGAAGTTAGTGATGATATATGAAAGCAAAATTACTTAAAAATTTAGATTCATGTTCAAAGGGAAAATCACTTTAAAACATGAATAAATACTTAGTTCTTTATAAGAAATTCTACATATGTAAATATACAAAATATTTCAAGTCCTTAGTAATGGTGCCAATGAAGTGTTGGTATAATTACAACCCACATTAGTAAATCATGCTCAAATAACCTCAAATTTCAAACTCATGAGATAAAATAATAAAATAATGTATAAAACTATGCAATAGAGGTTAACGGAGTAAAAATTCCAATATAGAGAGATTTTGAACTTGAAATTATATAACCCTCTTGCAAGATCCCACAATAACATGGATGACAAGGATTGTCCCCAAAAATGGCACCAAAATTATGAACTTGAAGCTACATAACCCTCTTGCAAATGTCCACAATAACATGGGTGATAAGGATTGTCCCCAAAAATGGCACCAATGAGGTGTTAGCTCCCAGTTTTGCACCTCTTGTTCTCAACCTTTAACACTTGGGTAGTATGGAAAACAATGATGAAAAAACCATAAATATGTCATTATATCTAAGGAAGGGTTTAACATCCAGATGGATTGAATGTAGATAATGACTGGAAGACACTGGTAGAAGGTATGGTCATCTCGCTACTACTTTTGGCTCTACCTAAACCAAGGTGAGAGGACCTAAGGGGTATCTTTCTCACATGGAGGGATACTATAGTTCAATATGAATGGGGATTATTAGTACACATGAACACAAACCTAACTAGGGAATACCTAAACTTGTTCTCTCCATTCGAGAAGAGTTGTCACATAGAATGAACAAATGCTCTATGTTAGACACAAGCCACTAAACATAGATAAGAATGTGATTGTAACCTTTATTTTAAATAATTTTTCAATTATTAGGGCCAAATGGGAAGGGATTAAAAAAACATAGATATATTTTAGATATGTAGTACTTATGCATCTATAGGCAAAGAATACTTAGAATATACAACAAGGTGTACTATTTTTAGGGTATGTAAGGTAGGACGAGTTAGGTAGTTATAAAAGAGTGGTGTGATGGTTTTAAAAGAGCAAGAATGCCTTCAACAGGCATGGCATAATTCATTAAAAAAATGTATAAGGATGAAATACAAGCTAAGGAAACTAACATGAATGATTTGCATCCATTGGTTCCAATACAATGCAAATATTCAGATCATTCTCAAAAACCTAAAGTATACGCTGCAAGTAGATATTAAAATTCCTTATCTTATCAAATCCATAAACCCATGATGTCTTGAAATGGTTATTAATAACACATTTCTAAATCACAATGCAGAAAAGGGTTTATAACCTAGATCTATTCCCAAAATAAATTTCATTACTCAGCATAAAATGAGATATCCAATCAATAGAGCATGTAAAATATTTTTTTGCATTTAAATGACAAGATATAATAGAAATCATAGCTATTTTACATTAATTTGTTAGAAAATCTTATATAAATCATGTTTTCAAAATTTTGACATGGGGAGAAGAATGGTGAGTTCGATATTGAACAGGGGAGACATATACATCATGCTCTCAGAGCTTGCTAATGGATATATATTTCTAACCACCTTAGCAAGAGGGAAAAAACAAACAAAGCAAGGATCCCAAAATTTGAAAGATCTTAAGACCTAAGAAAACAAAAAAAAATCCTTAAAAGATAAAAATCCTTATTTTTATACAAATTTATCACCCTAAATATTTTGGTAATATGATTTAGCTAGAATATGCTCTTTTTCATGATTGGAAGATCTTACTCTTACAAGGTTATCATTGAAGAAACCACTTATGCATGTAATGATGAAGATTTCAAAAAAACCCTTGATCTTCTTGGCTAGAAATGTGTGCAATTAGGCTTGAGGGAGAATATTACCTTGGGATCCAAACAAACACCTTGTCCTTTTGTGAAACTACTTGACCATGCCTTGAAATAATCATTTGCATAGTTCAAAACTTCTGGACAACTAACCTTATAATTTTGTAGGATAAATAACACCCCTTTCTTTTTCATGATGGCATTAGATTGTAATGCAAGATTCATGGTCATTTTAATGATATGATTGTAATGTTACACCTTGGACTCACAAGCCCTACACAATTTGTCTTCCATGGAGGTATTTGACACAAACAAAATATTAAAAATGAAAGACTTAGCTTATGTTTTACCTTTTTCGCCTTTTGACTTTAGTGTGTTTTTCTTTTTTTTTTTTTTTTAGATTTTCCACAAAATTTTATAATGCTTAAGTTTATTATTTTAACCCTTTTTACCTTATGCAAAACTTTGGGTCCCATTTTCAATTTTGCACCTCCTTTTTATGGTAGGATTTCGGACCCCAACTAGAAAATTGCAAGTTGGAAAAAAATTGAAAGTCGATAGCACATTTATAATTTGTAATTTTGAAAATTAAAATATAATGTTGTAGTTATACCAAAATCATCATGGACTTGGGAACATCTAGTGTAATTTATAATTTGAAAAAATGCAAAGTTGCAATTATGTTGAAGACTTCTACTTTGAATTTTAACTACATGTTGATTGGCATTTTTTAGGGATGGGTTTGCAATTTATAACTTGTATTTTTCAAAATTTGAATTTGCATATTGTTTTTCCCACCAAGATCTCTATGGGATTCAAAAATTAGGAAGTAAATTGTAAGTTTTAATTTTTGCAAATTGCATTTCCTATCACAAAATATAGTAAGCATTCACACCCCATATATAGTTAAATCAAATTTGCATTTGATGTTGAAAACTCTGAAAATGTTCCTTTTGAGTGTCCCTTTGAGCTTTCTTGGATTTCCACATAAAAAATGATTCAATGATCTCAAGCCCTAGCACACAATAGTGTGATCTTGAGCCCATGTAGTTTTCATCCCTTGGAGTTTTTATCATCAAATCAAAGAGATGATGCCTATAATCACTAAGAATAATACCCCTGCATTACATAGATTTTTTCCATTCATCTAAAATGCTTGGAAATATTTTTTAAAGATATAAAACTTTAGTGATTCCATCTTCATTTTATTTTATTTAATTCAATCATAATACACATCACAATTTGTGTATAATATAGCATAAAAATGTTGAACAAAATCATCTCATGTATAATTTTTGTTGGTGTCATTTTCATAAACAATGAATCTATAAAAAAAAATAATTGACATCTTGCCTTTAGGTTCTTCAGAATTTTGCCATCAGACTTCTTGATAGTTAGTAGTAAATAGAGTCACTTGATATGGTAGTTATGTATATAACACTTAGGCTATTGAATATTTTAGAAAATTTTCCCCTCCCTCCTTTATTTCTCCATGAATCTTTAGGTGTCAAACTTCTCTCTTATATTATAAGAAAAAAAATCATGGGTGACAATGTCTTAAAGATGTTAAACAAATTTCATAGCACCCTTTGCCAAATATGGTATCTCATTACGTATCATAAGTCCAATCAATGTAGTGATTCTTGATATGACAAGAGGCAACTTGTTTATCCAAAAATCAATAAGAATAGACCATTTTTATAGACTCTTACTTACATTACCAAATAATCATTTGAACCATAATATTTCCTCCTCATCCAACATCAATTTCAATATATTTTCTACACTATGATAATACTTTAAAACTATGTATTTCATGTAGTCACCCTTGTAAATTCTATCCTAAATTTCTACTTGTGAATCTTTAGATTCTATAGCCAAGTCTATGACCAAACACACCTAGCCAATATTAATGAAATAAAACAAGATGTGCCTTGCTAAGGGTTTTTTAAAACAATGATGCCAGGAAAAATCAAAACACTTAGCATTTAGTTCCTTACCCTAATGTCACTGCTTAACCCATTATAGACATGTGGTAGAATTTTCTTGAACATTGAATCCTCTTTTGAAATCTGTGGGCCTAGGGGACTTAACTTCAATTTGCAATTTTGAAAATTTAAAACATGCTTTTTCATTTCATTTATCTATCATTTACTTTGTTGATTTATTTTGCATGGTGGGTTTAGGAGATTGAGTATAAAATATAAACTTTGCAATTATGAAAAGTTGCATTTGCATTGAAAATTTATGCCACTTTCCATGTTGATGTCTCTACTTTTTCAACATAGTCAAAATCCATGTTGTGGGTTTCATAGGTTCACTAATATTTTGTAACTTGCATTTTAAATACATTTTTTTCAATGTTGTTTCCCCAGTGAATATTTCCATTGTGATTCTTTATTGCCTTTCCTTTACACATCGATTTGTAGAACTAGGAGATAGGACTATGGTTTACAAGTTTAAATTTTGAAAAAGTGTTTCTTCAAGTTGTTTTCTCCATTGAAATCCCCACCAAGAATGGTAACTTACAAATAACATTGGAAGTTTGTAATTACAAATTACAAATTTCACTTTGCCTTACAATCTTCATCAAATCATTCTACATGGGCCTACACTAAATTCTTGTAAAACTTTTTTTTATTTTCTTATGCTTCCATGTGAAATTCTACACCTATGGCATAGGCTCAAATTTTACAAAATTTTACTCTTTCCTACATGGATCTTTCACTGTTGGTTGGCACTCCAAGACATGGCATTAGGGTTCTTCTTTCTAGTTGATTAGCATTTTAAATATTAGTTTCTTACTTTACTATGATATCATTACAAATGTCATGGGATCATGAAATGAGATGACGCTTTACACATTGAAAATTTAAGAATTGTCCTTTTGTAACTTACTTCTCTACCATATATTCTTGTGAACCTTTTCACCCCAACTGCAATTTTCAATATTGCAGACTTGTGATCATCTTTGAGAATTTTGTCGAGCTCCTTACTTACCATATATCCTACAATGTGACTAAAACATGAAGATGTTAAACTTAAATAGAAAATGACTTCTCATAGGGTCATCACAAAGCAAGAATTGTATTTTTAACTTGTGTGAACAATTTTAAATAGGAGGCACTAGTTAGATATTCATGCACTAATATTTTGAAAAAGGGCACAAATTGCTTAGTGCAAGTTTATGAAATAATAGGATGTATGTTTCCATTTTAATGTAATATATTTATTAAAAATATGGATCTAAATTTTATCAATACCTTAACTCCACTTATTCACCTTTGCATGTTTTGAAACTCCACTTTTGTAGGTCTAATTGAAGGCTCTTTGTTGTTGACCCAAACATTCTAAATTTAGCCCAAAATGGGGTGCCATAGTTATAGAGAAGGAAACATATGGATGTTGAGATATAAATTAAATATTATTTATAATTTTTAACCTGATTATGACCATATCATCTCTTCAAACTAGTTCTTCTTCCATATGCCTATTTTGTACAACTTTGACAAGCTTCTTGAATGTATCGTGAGAGCGATAAAGTTGATGCATATTATTAATTAGAATATATAAAAAGGAAAAATATGATTTGTAAATAATAACCATTTTTTTAATACCTTAAAAAAATTCATCTCTAAACTCCATGTACAACTCAAAAAACCACCATTTTATGATCTCGTGTGCTCTTTTGTTCTCAAGAAACCCCGATTTGGATTGGAGGGTATAAAATGAGTTATAGGATAGAACAAAAACTTATCCTATTATTTTTGGATAGGTATAAATGGGTAATACTTTTAAAAAAATTTAATTTTCTAAAACTCTTCACCAAACTCCCTAAGAAAAATTCATAAAAAATTATCAACTCGCTGCACTAGGGTTGGCCTAGAGATGTTTTTTGATGAGATAAGCCTATTTTAAACTTTTTTAATTTAATTAAAATTTATTTAATCCTATAAAATAATTATACACACTCTTAAATAAAAAAATTCCATTGGAGGTACCTAAAATACCGATTTCCAACTCCATTTGTGTGCAAAAAAGTGAAGAAACCTTCATTCTCTTCATGATCAGACCTATATATTGTCATTTTATCTCTTATTAGATAAATTAAAGACTTGAAAAAAAATTTAAAAATTAAATTATATCACAAAATAACTTCATGTCAAATTTTAATAATTTTCATTTAATAATACTCAAAATATGCACTTTTTAGTGTTTCCTTATTTGCCCAGCTTCATTTCTAAACACTTGCAGGTCTATGTTTTACCATTTTATTATATTTTATGATTAAAAAAGAAATAATTAATTTTAAATTATGACCTATAATATCCCATATTATCATTACTATAATTGGGTGTTCTCAACCAATCACCTAAACCTCTCAAATATTACCTTTTCTGACTATCTCTCTTACTTGCTTGAAACCCTTATGCTTATACCTTTACATTTATAAAGTAATTTCCATGAATTTTTTATATAATAATGTTTATAAATGTCTTATATTCCAAATAATATCTCAAACCACCTTTATTTTTAATAAATAAACAAAAAATGCAAACAAATTACTTAAAATTGAGTCATGAGTGTTTCAGAAGGCTTTTAAAGCACTTGTTCTTCTTAACAATTATTCATAAAGTGAATCCACTATATCATAAAAAAATATCATGTAATATTAATATAATATGGGAAAAAAATTACCACTAATATCATTTTATCTAACTCCTCTTCAACTTCACGTATTGAGCATGTGAAAATTACCTTCATTAGCTTGCAAATAGCTAGTTAGAGGAATAAAAGAAAACTCTATCAAAATTTGAACTTGTGAGTCATTCCAAATCATTATTTTAGCCTCATAATTTTTTTTTATGTTTTTTAATACATTTTTTTAACCTTTAATCCATGAATAGAGTCTTCTTGAAGACTTACACATAAGCAAATTTTACAAAATGGTGGTAAAATTGTCAACATTCTTGGTGACTTTTTTGAGATGTTTACCTGCTAAACATTCAAGACCAGTAGCTCTATAGATTGGGTTATGGATTCACAAAAATATCACAAAATATTAGTTTTAAAATTCCATCCTCAAATAATTACAACACTTGTGTATAAGCAGTTATTGAATTAAAAACTAAAAACTACTAACTAAAAAATGTGCAAAATAACAATTAGAAGAATGTGAAAACTAAACTAACAACAACATGTGAATAAAATAACTTGGATTAAAATTAAATATAAAAAATAATAAATAAAACAATAAATATCCACTTGGACCAAAATGAAAATTTCTTAGGTCCTTTTCATGTGGTTGATAAACATGACTAACAAGCTATTGTGTGAGTGGCCTTCCAAGTGGATCATCTATTTTCCTAGTTGTCAACCTCTTTGGCTTGTATAAAAGTGAATCAAATGAAGATAGCATATGTATAATATAAATAATCTCATCATATGGTTTAATGATCACCTCATGTTTATCTTAAATATTCAAAAATCTATCTAATGTAACCATATTATGATCAATAGGAATAACTATAATTTTAACCTTTAGTGGCTCATTGCAACAATTTTTTTGGATTTCTGTGACATATTTAGATATGCCATATTTATTTTAAACTATTGAAAATTATTCAAGATATTTATAAAAATATTAATAATCCTCATATATAGCTTATTCATCTTTAATTACTTTAAGCATTTAATATTGCTACCTTTTGAAACCTCTACTGAAACCTCACTAGTCATTGTCATATCTTCTAGAATATCTTCATAATAGGCTTTTTGAGGCTTACTTATTGCTGTAATTTTATTTTTTAATGGATCCTCAAGGGATTAAACATAATATAATTCTATTAAAAATTGAATCTGATTTGACTTAACACAACTCTTTATCATCCTCTCTTGACAAATTCTCCTCATCACCTGTATGTTCTTATTTTACCTTCATACAATAGGTTCTCCTTGAAAAAGGGAAATTGTGAGAGGGCAAGAGGTTCCATTTTGTGGCATATGAATATAGGTAATTATTAGATGATATTGAATTAATTTTAGTATTAAATAGGAATTAAGAATATTTTATTCAATATATATGATAAAGAAATGAAAGAAACTTGTGTTAGGGCTTCATTCTTCAATGCTTCATACTTTTCTTTCCACTCAATAATCATCCTTTCACATTCTAATATACCTTGATCTCCATAGATAAATTCAATTTGAGTGATAGGTAGAGGGATCAAGAAAGTTGGAAATTTTATTGGTTTGGATTCAACATCCTTCTCCATCTCTTGATTTTGGAATGGCATGGGAGAAGGCTCTTTCTCAAGAGTAGGCATGACATAATCAGGGGTATTGGTCTAAGAAGGTTTTTGAGATGGAATAGTCTTAGGATATTTAGGAAGAGTGAGTAAATTTTGCATAGGAATAAAATATTTCATAGCATTAGGAGTCCTAAATCATGGAATATTTAAGAAATTAGACTCTCTTAAAGGTTCAAGGGATTCTAATTCTTCTTATTTCAAACATGCATTTGTGGACTCAATTATTTGGATTGTCATGGGTAGCTATTATATTGGCTATCTTATAGCCTTATTATATATCTTTAATTATTAAATATATTTATAACATATATAATCTTGATATGAAATCTATTCTTGGTGCCTAATTCATTAATCTTCCTTATAAATCTCCATACATTGTCTCTCAAATTCAAGTTTGATTTCTTGCACACTTTTTTTCAAGTTGATTGGAAAGAACTTGATTTTTCCAAGGCTAATTGGAAACATGAGTAGGGGTTGGATGGTGATAAATATCATTAGAATAATTATATCCTATTGGTATAGGTGTACTTGGGGTGAATCTATAAATATTGCCAGCTTGATATAAAGTATATGACAATATAAAAGTTGCATTTTCACAACATGGAGGATTCAAATACGTACCAACTAATGGTTTTAGGTACTTAGATTAATATATATATATATATATATATATATATATATATATATATATATATATATATATATATATATATATATATATATATATATATATATATATAGGGAGTAATTGATAAATGTATTTTCTGAAAATTACTAAAAATATAACCAATATTTAACAATATTCTATGTTATGGTCCCATCAGGGATGCCAAAAACTGATATCACTTGGAAGAGCACCCTTGCTAAGAACTTGTGCTTATTCTCACTTCCATTGATACAATAAAAAAAATATAGGGTGTGGGAAATTATAATAGGATATAATATCTAGCTAAATGGTTGTTTCCCTTTGGTACACTCACATAATTCTATTTAAACATACTAATTTTGTGCTTTCTGGAGTAGGAAAAGTGTAGAAGGAGCTGTGCTAAAGCTAAAAAATGGAAATAAAACCTAAAAATTGGAGTGATGAACCAATGTTAAAGTCAATTATTACTATAATTTGCAAAATTTATAAGATAAATAACTTGCACACTTTTAATTCATCCTCATACAATGACTCTTGCATAAGCATTTCGAAAATAGGTATTGACAAACACTTACACTAGCTTGGGAGGAATGAACAATGGTTAAATTCACTTCTAAATTAGGTACAAATCAAAATTAGATGATTTATTTGAATTTAAATAATATTCATTTTATAAATAAATGTGATATATTTAGACATAACTGTATTAAAAATAATCATTAAGAATGCACTTCATGAATAACTTGAAGATAAAGGAAATATTTAGCTCATTATTGCTTCAAAGGTGAGGTAGTAAAAAAAATTTATAGAGTTTTATTAATAAAAAATAATAATATACCAATAATCATTCACAAAATAATTTAAATATATAAAATAGGAAAAGAGAGAGAAGACAAGAAGTTTTAGACGAGTCCATATGCAATCCTAGTTCACTCCTGCTTCAATTGAAAATTCAACTCAAAATTGAACTCCACCTTCAACTCCACTTTTAATTCCACATAAAATTTAATGTAGTGAAATATTTCAAACATTATTTCATGTTAGGAGAGATGGATGCTATTCTTACTTTTTTAAAAATTCAAAGGGCTCTTTATGCAAGCTTAAGTCTTGAATTAACTCATTTTGTTCATGAAAATATCATGATCTTATTTAGTTAACTATTTTTGGTATTTATTTAACTCCTTTGGATATTAAATTCATATTAAATTTATAATTTATTTACCTTCACTTGTATCTTATGTTTTTTGGACTTATCTTGACTTCACGTCTAGAGTTTAACTTGAGTTATCTTACATGCAACCTGCATGCATGTTAAGCCCCATGTCTCTTCTAAAAATAGCCCAAAGGGGGGAGTAGTATAAGTTATGCATGTTTCCTTTTTAAATTAATATATTACCCTAAAATATTTCACTAAATTTTATCAAGGCCTTAACTCTAGTTATTCACCTTTGCATATTTTGGAACTCTACTTTTGTAGGGCTAATTCAAGACTTTTTATTATTGACTTAAACTTGTTAAATTTAGCCCAAAATGTGGATTAATATTTAAATATAAGGGAAATTTTCTATTTTTAATTATTCATTGAATATTATTGATAAGTGTGCACTTGATGATGACCATAGCAGATCTTTAAACTAGTTCTTCGTCCATATGCCTATTTTGTACAACTTTGACAAGTCTCTTGAGTACAATATGAGAGCCATAAAATGGAAGGATATTAATAATTATAATATATATTGATAAAAATTATTACTGTAAAATAATAACCGTGGTTTCACAAACCTTCAAACAAATTTTTAGCTCCAAAATCCATGTTCAACTCCATAAAACATCATTTTATGATCTCATTTGCTCTCAAGAAACCCTGCTTTAGACTGGGGGTTATAATATGAGTTAAATGATTGAAAAAAATTAATATTATTATTTTTGGATAGGTATAAATATTTAATACCTTTAATTTTTTTTAAATCTCCAAAATTATTCACCAATATTCGTAAGAAAAATTTACAAAAAAGTGTTTGCTTGTTGCCCTGGGGTTGATCTGAAGATATTTTTCAATGAGATGTACTTATTTTTAATTGGTTTTAATTTTATTATAATTAATTAACAATTTTAAGTTATTTATACACACTTTTAAATCAATTATTTCTATTGGAGGGACCTAAAACACCCATTTCTAAATCCATTTGTTAGAAAAAAAAGTCAAGAAACCTTCATTCTCTTCATGATCAGACCTGTTTATTAGAATTTTTTATCTCCTGAGGTATATTAAATTATTTAAAATAATTTTAAACAATAAATTAAATTAAAAAAATACTTGCATGTCAAATTTTAATATTTTCATCAAATAAAACTCAAAATATGAACTTTTTAGTGTTTCCTAGTTTACATAATTTCATTTCGAAATGCTTTTATGTCTTTGTTTTTCCATTTTATTAATTTTTGAGAGGATTAAATATATAATTATTTTTTAATTAGGTATTTTAACAACCTTTAATATCATTCCAATAATTTGGTGTGATCAGCCAATCACTTAAACCTCTCAAAGATTGCCTTTTCTTACTATCTCTCTTGTTTGCTTAAAACAATGATGCTTGTACCTTTGATTTTCTCTAGTATTTGACATAAAATTTGATTTATTAAGGTGTATAAGTTACTTATATTCCACAAAATATATCACAACACATTTAATTTACAACAAATAACTTAGATGCAAACATATTGCTTACAATTGAGCCATGAGAGTTTAAAAAGGGTTCTAGAGCACATGTTCTTATTAAAAATTATTCATAAATTTTAGACAATGTACCATAAAAAATATGCATATAATATTTATTTAATATTTTCCTCAATCTAACATTAACACCTTTTTATCCAAATCCTCTTCAAATACATGTACCGAGCATTTGAAAATTGTCTTCACTAGCTTACAAATAGCTAGTTAGAGTAATAACAGAAACCTATCAAAATTTGGACTTGTGGGTTATTTATGAGAATAATTTTCTCATGATAAATGTTTTATAATGTTTTTAATACCTTTTTTAATATTTAATCCATGATTGGATTCTTCTTTAAAAACTAAACATAAGTAACTTTGACTAATGATGACAAAATTGTTAATAATGACCAAATACATCATGTGGTCCCTATGTTTATAAATGTTGGGGCACCTATTGTCAATACACTACCATAAGAAATTTTGAAAAAAAAAATGATAATGTATAGCAAACATTACCTAATTTTTATAAAATGTTTTAATGATTGACAAATGTCATGGCTAATTTGTAGAAACAAGTTCCTAAAAATAATAATGAAGTAGAAAACAATCCACCTAAAAATAAAAAATCAAAATTTTATACAACCAATCACTAATGTATCACTAGGGTTAACATTTAAAATTCTCCTAGTCCTCTCAACAACATTTATAATAATAATAATAATAATAATAATAATAATAATAATAATAATAATAATAATAATAATAATAATAATAATAATAATAATAATAATAATAATAATAATACTTTAAGCTTGATCAACTTAGTTGATTTAGTCTTGCCCACCTAATACAAACTACATAACACAATAGACCATGTTGAAACTAATTGTGATGATTTTCAATTTGCCTTAAATATTTTTTAAAATGAAACAAATAACCTTGAAATAGTTCTTATGTCATATAATAGCTCAAATCAAATCAAAGTGAATCGAGGTAATGATTTAGTCTTAGAGACATTCAAATTCTTGTATGAGAGTGATAATGAGACTAAAGATAACCTGGATTAAGTTCACGTGTTCAAATAATTTAAAATGGGAAATAATTACACATTGAGTGATAAATTGAAAAATTATGTTAACCACTTCTACTCCTATAAATAACACTCTAATTCCACCTAATGAAAGCTCAATCAGTAACTCATTTACGCTTAAAGCACCTAGCTTGTCCTATCAACTGAAGAACAATTTTACATCCCCTCAAGTTGTCAAATCTCTAGAAAACAAATTGGATACAACATCATGGAAGACATGAAGTAAGTCCAACATAATAGTGTTTAACTCGCTCTAGACATCTAGTCAAAAAGGTTTACTATTAATATATTGATATACTCATAAAGAGAAAGAAGTTAATAGAATAATTGATTCTTATATTGTAGTTTTTAAGGAGAATACTAAAACTCCACATTTTCTTCTCAAAATTCATATTTTTGGTAAAAACTTACACAATTTTTGGTGGATTCAGATGCTTCAGTAGACATGACGCCTCACTCAATTTTTAATAAATTAGGCCTGACCCATGTTAAATCAAGCACGAATGTAGATCAATTGGATAAATCATAGGTCAATGTAGTTGGTGAGATAAACCATATTCACATGTGGTTTGATTCTGATCCAACAATATATTAGTGCATTGATATTGAGGTGCTAGATATACCTAATTCATATGGTATGTTTCTCAATAAATATTGGTCTAGAACATTAAATGGAGACATGGTGATCGATTTATCTCATATGTAGCTCATGTGGCATGGCATACCTAACACAATTAGAATTGAGTGAGATCGAGAAAAGATACATATGACAGTGATTATAAAAATACAACCATGATCTTTGTGATTAATTTGAGATAGGGGTATACACACTATAAAATAAGGTAAACTACCATGAAAATCTAAATATTAGTATGCACTATATTTAAAATATTTAAAATATTCAAGAGATTAAGAAACTAAATGAAGAGGATATCCTATATGCACATGAATACCTTCATTTCAAAATGTCTGCCTCATATATGAAAACCTAAAACATGTTGATTTTATTGTATAACATGGTTTTTAGTAGTTATTTCTATTATTAGTCAATCCAATGACAAAAATTCATAAGCTAGCACATGGTGGTCCAAGTAAAAATGAATTTTACTTAAGCTTTTGGGTTTCAAATGCTCTCATTCTAGGTATCATAACACTTTATTTAGCCATTGAGGATTGAACTAGAATATCATTATCAAGTGAATAACAAAGTGTATGCACTCTTGTTTTTGATAAAAATAACAAAGAAGTTAATGTTTTAGTAACAACTACCACTCAAAATCCACTACAAACAATTGATGATTAGTTTTGGAACCTAAAATTTGATGGATCTAAGTCTAAGATCAAGTGTGGTTATAGAGTTAATTTCATTAAACCAAGAGGAAAATATTATTTGGAGGCATTGTGACTTTAATTTTATTACACAAACAACATGGTTGAATATAAAGCATTGGTTCAAATCCTTCAATGTTCTCTTAGGATAAATGTTATGAACCTAAAGGTGATAGGTGCCATAGATAAGGTGGACAATCAAATTATAATCAAATATTCTTGTAACGATAAATTTTTATGCATATACTATAGTCAATATTGAATTTAATAGAATATTTCAATGCAATAAATATCCAAAGAATGCCTTGTATAAAATATCAATGAATGAATTCACTAGTAATGATTGCAAGCACCTTAGAACCAATTGTTGAATCCAAATTAAAAAGGTTTTTAGTTGACTTGGTCTCTACTCCTTTTATTCTATATAATATATAAAACTTCTAAGTATTCAATAATGATCAACAAATCATTTAGTTCATAAAAAATACAAAGATATTTGATTCCAATATTATTATTAAAGATGATAGAGACAAGTTTGAATTGGATGAAAATGGAGTAAAAAATTTGAAAATAAAAACCATACTGAAAGGTATGGTCTGACTATAAACATTGTTTGATATGGATTATCAAGGTGAGAAGGAGAAAATGACCCCTAACAAAGGTATGTTTCACATGAATTTAAATCTAAGCAATGCCAAGGACTCATAAAATGTAATTTTATGAAAAATTTGTAATCAAAATGAAAAATATGTGATGCTACATGCCTTGAATAACTTTAGATATGTTATGACGTGGAAATATGTTGACCTGAAGGTATTTAATATCTCACTACTCACTCAGACTATTCCTCACAAGCCTAGTTTCAAACCATTCTGTCAAAGGTAGAGACCTATGAATTCAGTGTCATAGATATTGATTTTAAAATAAGTGAAGAAATTGTTATTGTCTAGGATCATCTTTCCCATCGAGAATTCCACTTGGGTAGCTAATATTATGTTTGTTTTAAATAAGAGATGATAAATATGGTGAAGTGTGGAATTATGTAACCTGAACAGACCTTCGAATAAAGTTAATTACCCACTACCTTGGCTATATGAAGTGTTATAGATAGTGAAAGACTCTAAAATGATGTCATTTCTAGATACATATTTGAGCTATAATCAAGTGATGGTCAATGATGAAGACAAGATCAAGATAATGTTTACAACAAAGTGGTGTACATTCACAAAAAAAAGAATATCATTTAGCCTAATCAATATAGGTGATACCTTTAAAGGTGTCATAGACATTAAATTCAATGACCTAATAGGAAAATGCATTTTCATATACATAGAATATTTATATGTCTTCTTTGAGAATAGATAAGACCACATGAGGGATTTTAAGATGATGTTCTAGAGGTGTAGAGAACATGATATTTGTCAAAATATGAAAATGTTTATATTTGGGGTTAATAAAGGAAAAAGTTTGGGTCCAATCATTTATGAAAGAGGTATATGCATATAACTTCAAAAATTGGAGGAAATTATGAAAAATCTATTGCCTAGAAACATAAAAGACATAAAATATTTCTTTGACAAGATCAATATCATGAATAGATTCATCTTGGGTTTTACCAAAATAATTAGATTGTCGAATAAAAAACTAAATAAGAATGGTAAGACTGAGTGGAATTATAAAGTACAAGGGATTTTGATGAAATAAATAAATTTATTGTAAATACCTTGGTGATGATATGTACTAACTAAACTTATCCCTTCTAGCTTTATTACTTTTCTTCTAAGCATTCAAGTTTTGTTGTTTTAACTCAAATTAAAGAATTTGGAGATAAGAGACCAATATTATTCATGATCTCTTCACATATAATGTTTAACTAAGGTATTCAATGATTTATAAATAAGATTTTAAACTAATAAAAGTATTAAATAAGATCACAATTACAACCTATGTATTAAAATGTTTGTTGTTGTCTGTAACTCTATTGTAAAAGAAATGTTAATGCAAAATGAGTTAGGCAAACATTGAGGTATGTGGATGACAAATTGCAAAGAATTTGACTTTGAGATCCAGCCAATGAATATTGTGAGAGGTAAATTACTAAGTGATGGCTAAGGTTGATCGTAAAATATTTTTTCAGTAGTATACTATGCAATCCATCATAGAGGATGAGTGGAATCAAGACATAGTTCACTATTTGATGAATAATCAGTGCTTGATTTAATTGCAATCCAATCAAATAAGAGTGATGCATTTGAAGAGAAGAAACTTCATGATCAAATCAAGCATCCTATATATAAATAATCATGGAAGAATTTTTATGGGATGTTTAAACAAAGAAGTAGTTGAAGTATTCACAAGCTAAATCACAAAAATTATGGAACCAAACATGTTCCAGGTAGTGATAGAAGAAACTAGATCATTTATGAAAATTATTTATAGATCAATGTTTTTATGGATTATCAAGACCATGTTAGGCACTACCATACTTTCCAAATTACCTCACACTAAGAGCATAGCCCTATTCTATTGCAACTGGTTATTAAGGTTTAACCTTTTATAAAGTAGGGACTAGACATCAACAGTAATTCATATATTTGACATAAGTTTATTCTAATAGAAACTGACTATTTCACCCATTATAGATAATCTCATGCATTCAATAATATCACAATCAACATTTTGGTTAAATTTCTTGAGGAACACATTATCACTACTCTTGGAATGCCATTTACCATGGTATGTGATATTGGTCCTACATTCACTCTTTAGTTTACTAAATGGGAATATAATAATAATTTAATTCTCAAAATATCTTCTAATTATTACCCACAAGGTAATGGGGTTATTGAATTGATAAGTAATAATTTGTTAGATGTAATTAAAAAGATCTTGGACAACAACCCTAGGGATTGGCATCATGTGTTAAAATTTGAGATAGGGTTTGATAGGACTATAATAAAACTATCTATGGGTACTTCCCATATAATTTTTATACAAAAAATATCTCATATTTCTTGTGAATCTAAGAATCCTGACCTTGCACTTCATGAAGGACTACCTCAAAACTCATGATAAGACATAGGATCAAATATTTAATATAGTACAACTAGAATAAAATTTTGATGCTGCCCTATTTCACTTTAGTAAACACCAAGGAGTCATTGAATATTGAATTTAAATTCAACCCAAATTGAAATCCTTTAAGATCTCAAATTTAGTTCTTCTCTTGGATAAGACTCATGAGAAAAAGGGACAACATGACAAGTTTGATTCCCTATGGGTAGGTCCCTACAAAATTTATAAAATAATGGACAAGAATGTATTTCAAACCAATTTTTGACTAGTGAAAATATCCCATTTATTTTCAATGGACAATTCCTCAACCACTACATCAAGGATTAAATTGGCATGGCAAGATCTTGTACATAATTTATTTTTGTTTTCTACTTTCATTTCTATCTTCCATTTTTAGTTGAAGTCTTTTTATTAATTTTTATCATGGGTATGGCCTCATTACTTGACTCTTTTTTTTTTGTTTCTATCTTTTTAGTGGGTACTTAATTTATCTAAGAATTAAAGGAGAAATTTATATACATAGGCACCCATAATGACATTCTATTGTTTATGTAATCTTAGTAGTTTGTAACTTAAGATTCTATTTTTAATTATTTTTTTTTAAATCTTGGGATGTCATGTGTGTTTTGTATTTGTTAATTTTTGGGTGAATCTAGGTAAAATATTTGACCTATGAAGATATTATCTTGAAACCACACACAAAACGATGCACTTTAATTGTTTACATATTTACTTGGATAAACCTATTATGGTAGAGATATAGGGTTGAAAGTAAATAATTTTTCCTTTCATTTTCCATGGTGGTCCCAAAATCAAAATTGATATGTCAAAAGTAATAAAATAAAATAAAATCTAAATATAATAAATTTGCAAAAAACGTAATTTTTTAGTGGTTCAAATAACCTCTACTAGGGCTATGGATGACCAAAAGGTAGTACATCAAATACTTAAGTGGGAACATAAAAATTTTCATCAAGTATTTAGATGCCTAATTGGCATAGGATCAATGCCCAAGCAAGTGTTTTCAAGGTAGGATTCGCTAGCATGATGATAAAAGTTTTAGTATCTAGTCCTTATAGGTTCCATGAAGAAGTGATGAACTAATATGCACGACCTGGGTCAATGGGAGTATAAGATTTTGTCTTATAGTGATTCAATTATTTTCCTATTTAGAATCCATTCATTTTCGATACAATGTCTTAGTTAAAGCAATAGTATTGTAGACATGTTCGTCTAGTTTTAAAATACTCATGGGTATTTTATAGTAGACTTGTCATTTGTTATTGCATGTCCTATTTCCTTCAGAGCCATGGTACCACTTTTTTGTGTTTATCTTGTTTTTTATCAAGAAACATAGGGCTTGAACTCTCTTAAGTTTCTTCTAGGGGTCTATTAGCATAGGTATATGGAAATGGATTCAATTATAAATTTTAAACTACATAAAAAGAGGGAATAATCAAGTGAGACAAAAAGAAAGATGAAAAGCAAAATAAAGGAAAAAAGACAAATGAGAAGCCATAGATTTAGGAAAGAAGATGAAATGATTATATAACAAAATGTGTAGACAAGGTAAAAACATGCCATTATGGACTAAAATATTAATCTTTCATGGATTATTTGGTTTTATATTTTTCTATCTTGATTAGTAATTCATGTCATTTATTATTCATAGTTTTAAATTGGTTTTTTTAATATTGTTACTAAATTACTATCAACAAGGTCATCTTTGTGTGTGTGTGTTAAACTAGGTCCCAGAACCCCATCTAGTTAGAAGACTATGTCTTACCATTAATGTCTAAGTGTGATTGGAGGTGAGTAAGAGGATATTTTACCACATTATAAATTGGTTTAAAAATTTAAGAATTAAATTTGAAACATTGTATCATGTACACAAAACAAACTACTATTACCATGAACCTAACATTTACTATTCTTTGAGTCGCATATAGAACATGAAATACATGACTTGGGCTCACCCTTATGGCCAATAAACCTTGAGTTATATAGTGGTGTGAGTCTAGTGAGATACATGGAAGAGTATATCACATCATGTGCAAGTGGGGTTAATGTGAAGCAAGTTCATCTTGCTGCATAAGTAGTACATAAGCCATCTACACTTGAGAGGGGGAGTTATGTCCTCTCCCTCCACCTCCTTGTTTTTTATTTTTTTGTTATAATTTTAAACTCTGAATTTTATTTTATTAAGTCTATTTTATTTAATTAATTTAAATTGATTAATTATTTAATAACTAATATTAAACTAATTTAATTATTATAAATTATTATTTTATCATTATAAATAATGTATTAATTTTAATTAATTTTTTTATATAAAAATTAAATTTTAATTCAAATATTAATTTGTTCCCATTTTAGGGATCTAGGAAGCCTATTGGCACCTTTTAAACCATATATTTTAAATGATGGATCTATTTTGAGAGTTGTGTTAGCACTAGGGAGTTGGCTTTGACCTAGTCATCATGGAATGATCATTTTATAGGAATGTGCACCACTAGAAAGATGTCATATTTATCCCATCCAATTTTCATATTTTTAATATAAAGTGCATTTTAAGGACTTTAAAAACTCTTTTTCCTCTTACATAAGAAATTAGTTAGTTTTTATCTTTTTGATATGTGTGAACATGAATAAAGTTCAAATGAGGGTTTAAACTTTTGAAGGGAAAAGTGTAAAGTATTTATTGAAAGAAATGTATTTACCTACATTGATTGATTGTTATAAATATCCATCCCAAGGGCATTTAAAGGGCTGGATCCTTTTGTATTCTTGGAGGAGACAATGAAACTGAACATCCATTTCATGTATTTCCTACTTTCAAGTGTAATATCTCCTATATTTGTGTTGGAATTGCTATTATACTACTTAAATTTGAAACTAGGAGATCATTTCGAATTCAAACTTGTGCTATTTATGAGAATAATTTTATTCATATATGGATGTGGAATCATTTTGTTTACAATCTGCACATGTAAATAGTGGTTGTAATTCCCCCTTCATATTGTGAATACCTAGACTCTTGCATCATCTAAATTTGTAGTTGTGTGTATGATTTCCATGTGGGATAATGATGTATGCAATTCTATTTGATCAAATAGAATGAATTTAGATAACTACCAATTAGCATTTTATTACTTTACCTTTCTTTATTTGATATGGTAAAATCCATGTTTTACAGGGACTTGAAACCACAAGATTGCATTACAAAAGTTTTAATAGGCCAACAAGGGATGAGAAATAAAAAATAAGTAATAGAACTTAGAATGGAAGCAAAAAATAGGAAACCATAATAGAAGTAGGAGTAAGGTCCCTCCTAAGGGTCATCAACATCAAAAGTGTCCTTCACTATGATGGTTGAATTATCCTTTGAAAATTTAGCTTGAGTGAGGTTCTCGAGTCCTTCAGCCACTTCATTGAGGAAGATCATTCTTGGTCATATTTTTCCTTTTTCCTGCATGGGAGACTATTTAGGGGTGACCCCCTTAGGGGAGCTCTTAGGAGGATTTTAAAACCTTTGGTAATTTAAAAGTAGGGGATTTTAGGGGTTGAGTAGAGTGGAAAAAGGCTTGAACTATTTATTTTTCTTATTTGCATAATGCATTCCAATCTTGGATGAGTTTGGTCAGGCCAAACCTTGCTTATTACACCTTCAAGTTAAAGTTTTCCAACATCTAGTTTTTTTCTTTATAGCCCATCCATAACAATGGATTTCCATTTCTAAGTTTATTTAAAAGTGGTCCCTATATCAATAGGTATCAATTTGGGGATAAAAAATAATTTGAGAGAGAGGTCATTAGGGGGTTATGGTAAACTATTCTAGGGGGTACAATCAGAAGGTTGGTGGGATTTATCGATAGGATCCTCCTCCTCTGAGTCCTCTAAGGAGTCCTCCCCAGAAGAGTAACCCTCAAGGGGAACCTCTTAGCCTAAAAGGGCTTGGTTTTGCTTAATAAGAAGGAGAATTAGACATTGGTGAAGTATGGTATTGGTATCATTAACCTGGAGGAGTAAGATGGTATTCTCAAGTGACTTTAGCAATAAATAGGGAAGACTAATTTTTAACCTAATGAAATTATTAATTAAAAAAATGGTGGGAAAATATTAGTGTATATTTAACTTTGAGAGTCATGTATCACATGATCTGAAGGCAAATGTCAGGATAGTAGTGTGGGAGATTAGCTTCTGGGAAACATTTTTTGTCCATGTTAACAAAATCATTTGTTCTAAAAAGGTCTTGTAGGGAATCTTATTTTTTGACTAGCCCTTTAATTATTTGGCACCTATGCATGAAATTCGAGTGGAATTGTTGATGAACTCCTCTAAGACATTAATGGTGATACCATGCATGATAACCTTCCACTTTGTCCAAGCCACCATGAAGTCTCAGGCAATCTCAGCTTTAAGCTTAGTGACATGTTCCATAAATTCTATGAGTCCCACTATTTTGAGCTTCTTCCAAACTTTATTATATTCATGGAGCTCCTTGCATTACTTAGGCTCTATTTGATCCCTGTCACTACCCATGGAGACTAAGAGCATAGAGTCAAAACGGGAGAGATAAAGTTTTTGGATGGGGCAGAAATGAATGAAGAACAAATGGGTGGGAATTCCCATCAAAGGATCATAAAAATAATTAAGACCCCTCCTTTTGAAATGATTTTAGATAAACTTAGTTGAGATCCACATCATATAGGTGAGGTCATGCATGTGCAAAAAGATGATTTTTATAATCTGCATTGGTACCATCAACACACATGGCATTAAGAACATTAGAGGGAATATTGCCTATATCCTGATTAATTTATAAACTAGTTATGCTAGGGTTAGTATTTATTATAATGTAATTCATGTATGCATGTTAGTCATGACTAAAAATACCTTTCATTATTAGTTATGTGTTATCAAATATTTATTCACAAAGGAATGGAAACATATTAACTCAACAATATGCATTTTATTTAAAACTTGCAAAACATTGATTTATTTTCTTTAAGAACATATAAATGCATGTGTTTTTTATTTTTTATAAACACAATAAAAAACCTAATCAACAAATAGATAAACTTTCACTACTCTAATCTATTAAAATTTAAAATCAAGTTTAAGTTTCCAAACTAGTATGGTTCTTGAATTGAAACATTTGGACATTGACTAACTAGGTTACCTAGTATGTTGTATCTTCACACACACACACACACACACACACAGACGCACACACACACGCACACACACACACACACACACACACACACACACACACACACACACACACACACACACACACACACACACACACACACACACACACACACACACACACACACACACACACACACACACACACACACACACACACACACACACACACACACACACACACACACACAAGCGCGCGCATGTGCGCACATGCACCCACACACACACGAGCACACCCACACACACACACACACACACATCTTAGTTATCCTTCTCTATCTCTTTTTAGGAGAGGCTATATGGGATACCATCCCACCTAATTTGGTGTGCCAAATGACCCATCAACATAAATCATTGATGAAAATATTTTCCTGGATTAATCCTAATGTAAAATCGAGGGTGAAAATTGAATTAGATAAGATATTAGAAAATGGTATAATTTCCATAGTATAGGATATAAAATTTATTGACCTAATGGCAATATGACATATGAAAATAAGTGAAATACATATTTGAATTTGTTATCAAGATCTAAATAAGGTATGATGACATGACCCATTCCACACACTATTTACTAAAGAAAAATTAGAAAGTGTGATAGGTATGAAAATATATTCATTTAACCATGGTTTATTTGGTTACCATCAAGTTATGACTACACCTAAATACCTTGATAAGATAACATTTACAATTGAATGGGGGTTAATCATGTATACAGTGGTGCCATTTGGGTTAATGAATGTACCAACAATGTTTATCCTGATCATGGTAAGAACATTTAACAAGTTTATCTATGAATTTTTAGAGGTATACTTAGATTATTGGATGTTTTATCATTTATTAGAATACCATGTCAATATATTAATATTAATGGTCCAATGGTGTAGATAATTGAACATCTCAATAAACTTACAAAAGTCTATTTTTGATACTCCATTTGGATCACTATTAGGACATATTATTTATAAGGAGGGACCTATGGTAGAAACATTAAAACATAAATAAATTTAAATCTTATAACCCAAAAATTATTAAAAAACCATTATTATTAAATTGATAATAAAATTTACAATCATAGAATCACCAAAGATTATAATGAATGAAGAAGAAATAATTAAACCAACCTTACAAAAGGAAGAAATAATAGGTATGATAAATAAAGAATATAGTGTCATTATTTTAAAATATGTGTTTGATATAATTATGAATGTAGGAATAATATGTATGATCAAAATAAGCAAAGTGTAAAGTTCTCAATAGAAAATCAAAATGAAGATTGTGGTTCCATTACTTTTTATTTTAATGTTTGAAGAGTAAAAAATAAATTTATTATTTAGATAATGAATGTAACAATCACACATGATTAGAAATAAATAAATGCTGTAAAAATTTTGATGAATTAATTCAATAAAAAGTAAAGCTTAAGAATTGTAACAAAGTGTCACTGTTGGGAAACTGCATCATTTCAAACCAAACCAAGAAAACTAAAACAAAATATCTATAATATTTTTAATTTTTAATCGTAACATAATCTAATACACATTGAATATTTATTACATACTGATTATATAGATTTTTTAAAAAAATGAAGTGTGCATGTTTTTTGATGTAAATGGTAATAATAGGATGATTACAAAAGTGTCAACGATGAAGAATATATTTTTTTCATTATAAAATCAAAATGATTTTTTATTGCATTTAATAATATTATAAATATCCATAGTAAGTGAGCTACCAAATACCATTAATGCAAGGGATTGAGTGTATGATTTTATAAATATCCAAAGGAGGGATCACTAATAGTTGTCACTATATACCCTTACAGGAAATTCAACTCCTTTTTCTCCATTTTAATCATGTACCCCTATGTTTTCCCATACACTCAATACTTTATACTATCCTCCATAATGATGCAATGGATGTGTCCTTATCAAACCCCAAATTCAAACCCAAGTACAAAGATACCCTATTAATAGATGGTTTAACTCAATTCAAGCATTACAATAAGGCGTTCAAAGCTATCAACTAGGCACGTAAGGACTCATGCTCTGATAATGATGATCAAGTCAATTTTGAAGATGCACTACAATATTATAAGTGTGGTATTCATAGGGCCATGGGTAAACCTAAAATTTCCCCCTACATCAACTTGTTCAACAAACTACTCCTCACTACTAGGTGAGTATAGGATGGCATCCATAATTGGGTCTATCCAGCAACATCCTCACACCATGTGGCCAACATCTCCAAGACTTCCTAAAAAACATATTACCCTCTTCTAGATTTCAACTTTTCATCTGATGTAATGGAAATATCGGCATGGATCGGTACTTTTCAAATATACGAGGTCCTAAAGGACTAGGCTTAGAATATAGATGCCAAGTAAGTGAGAAAGAAGAAATCAACACGTATAAAGTCTACACTTTCTTGGAGGAGGTACAAGTGGGTATGATTTTACTAAAATAGTTTTTGGGGGGTTTGTATCACCTACATGTGAATGAATTATGGGTACCCTTAATCTACATGATTCTCACTAGATTCAATGTCTCAAACATGGGAATCTTGACCAACTTCAATTTCATCAAGGCCATAAGATATTTAAAAATAGGTGTGAACTTCTTATCATGAGATATCTCATAAATTTAGTCTATAAGACACTCACCTTAAATCAATCTGAATTTCTTGTATGGGTTCTAGGGGCTTAATAGTCCATATAGTCTTATAAAAGATATATGTCCATTGGTATAGGAATTATATTTTGGATATATGTGAGTCCTTCTACTCGATGGTATAAAACATGATCAATGAAGTGCCAATACATATTTTATTAGATGAAATCAAAGACTTTATTAATGCCATTGGTGATTATTGTTACTTATAAGAGGAAATGGTGATTCAATTCATGAGCATTCTCAAAAAACCCCTTTGATTGCTATATGTTTTCTTGGATTGCCTAGTGGAATAGGTTATTGCATAATAATTGGTGGAGGGTGTTTTCAATTTTTACATTAGCCACTAATAAAAGGCATGCTCACCTTTCCTAATTACCATTCGATGCCATGTATATAAGGGCTTCCCTTCTCTCCAAAAAATGGTGACTACATAGGATTATTTTACTCTAGGGAGAGCCAAACTCTAACATTAGGATCTAAAAGGCATGATCGAGAATCATTTAGCAAATTATGACAACTAGTCAAACAAGGATGATGAGTTGTATTTAAACATTGCACATGACCATGAGGTGTTGATTCATACCCATAAGAAGAAGAAGGGAAATAAGGTCTAGTATAGGCCATATATAGCCCTTTCTACATTCTTTCATTATATGGAAGATGTCACCTCGACTCCCCTCATAATTTAAAAAAGGACTTTACTAGGTATTCCACCACATTCTCCTCTATGATAACCTGCTCCTCTTACCCTGGATCCACCTCCTCCTCCTCCTCCAAAAATTTAGGAAATTTGGCACTATTCAATCCATAACCATGTAACTTGAAATCATTCAACCCAAAAATAAGTAACTCAATAACCATTACCTTCGCACTAGGCCATACAAACCTTGAGGTTCAATATCAATAATAGTTTGAAGGCAAGCTCAGAGTGAGGATCTAAACATGTATTGATATAGATTCATCACCTTACACCAATCACTTTTTATCTCCCTCTCATTATGTCACATAGTTCCTCACCCATTCCATAATCTACTCAATGGGTACCTCCTCTCATTCCTATTATACCCCCTCCACTGATCACCTAGGTGCCTCTAAAATGAATCCCTCAAAGCCTCCTTTCTTATTAATTTCCATTCAACTCATCCATTCCCCAACCAATAACTTTTTATTATATTCATTAGGTAGGTCTCAAGTCTACGTACCTTCAAGCACACCTATTTTGACAAGCACATATAAAATTTTTGCGAGTGCATATCAAGTATTTTGAACCATCCTAGCATATCCTTCAGCAATCCATCAACATCTATAGTTAGGCCCCACAATATTTACTATTTCTATTCCTTATATCATAGCACCTGAGGCTAACCGAAGTGAAAGAGCTAAGAAGAAGAAGAAGAAGGTGACTCACCATCAAGCTTAAATATAGATACCTTCTTCCCTAGCCTAACCTTATCCACTAGCCTATATAGTTCTTCTAACATTAGCTATAGTAGTTCCATGTATTATTCCCTAGCCCCATCTTTCCTTCACCTCAGATTCCCAAGTATTTTTTTTTACTAGCCAATCTCTTACCTGTTGATAAATACCCCTCTTTCTGGAGTTATTTCCCCTCATCTAGGCATGACCCAAGGTTAGTGGTAGGCATAGATGTTCCTATGGACCTCCCCATTTATCTTACCTCCCTTTGTTCTCATGCATCTTTCTATTCCACTTCTTTCATCATTAACACCTTCTAATTCCTTTTTCTTCCATCCACCTCATCCTCCTAGTATCGCTAACATCTAAAACACTCTTCTTACACCTCCCAAAACATAAGGGATGGTGCCAATATTTCATGTTCTAGAGATGTCAACCTGAGATTATCTAGATGTGCAATGGAATTTCAACCATACCACTTGGAGCATAAAGAGAACCCTCATGCTTGAATTCATCTATAAAAGGGAATACTAATGGTATAAAAGTTCCAACAGTATGTGTTTTCCATAACCAAAGTGAATACCTTGACAGGGAGGAAAAAGTAGTTGAGAACCCACTCTTTGTTTTCTAAGTAATCCATGACATGTCAAATAAGATCCTCAATGATATGTAGAATCAAGTATAGACCCTAGAGGCCTAGATAAAGAGCTCCTTCCCCACCAAGATAATTGGGTAGGATAAACATGCCCTCTTAATATTCTTCTCAATTTTGGGGAAGGTGGTGGAAACTATGGTGGAGACAGAATTACTCATCTAAGAAACATAGGATTATATATAGAGGATCATGGATATTGATGGGAAATGCATAAATATCTTGGTGATAGTCAAAAAAGGAAAGTTTCTAGAGTTAATATCGATTCCCATCATAGACTTGGGATTATATAAAATGTATGTTGTGAACATGAAAATCATTATGGAGGAGTAGATGACTATAGTTTGAACCATGATAATACCCTTGGAAGATGGTAGGAAAAATATATTGAAATAATTCAAATATGTCAATATATTTATGTTATTCCACCCAAATGACACCCTAATAGACAAGGGAGAGTTTAGAGTCCACCTAGGTCACTCTAACTAGGTCATGAGGAAAAAGCTAACTAAAGAAAACAAAGAAGTGGTCTGGGTAGTTATCAAGATTTCAAAATAATCCATAATGATATCATCTAGGTGTCTAAGGTTAGGTCAAAGTATCGGTGGAGGATCTATTCCTAGTGTACCAAAGACTAGTGACTAGATGATGATAATATTCAAAGAACCCTTGATTAATATTTCCAAAGATGGATCAAGAGTTCAACTTCATGGTAGCCATGCTAAAATACAATGGGCCAAAGTCAAATTAGTTTGGAGGTGGCTCCTCACATCCACCAGAATGTATTAGTTAAGTGGTCCCCCACATATCATTTTAGGGATGTCTTGTAGGGTTTTAATATTAGGTTTTTTAAAATATACATTTGTAGTCACTAGGAGTGGCCATCATGGCCTAAGATGGAAATATCATGATATTTGGATGTGAATCCCATCCTTATGTATAAATGCATAGCCATATTATAAATGAAACATTGATAAATTTTTACTTGAAAGTGATATCATACTTAATTTAGGATTTAACCTAATTCCTTATTACAATTTAGTAAGCACCAAAGAATAATTAATTATTGGTTTTAAATTCAATATAAATTAAAATCCTTTAGGATCTCAAATTTAGTTCTTCTCTTGGATAAGACTCAAGAAAAATGGACAAGATGACATGTTTGATTCCCTATGGCTATGTCCCTACCGAATTTCTAAAATCCTACACAAGAATATGTTTCAACTCAGTTTCTGACTAGTGACAATATTTGATTGCCTATCAATGGAAAATTACTCAAACACTAATTTAATGATTAAATTGGCATGAAAAGGTCGTGTACATAGTTTATTTTAGATTTATACTTTCATTTCTTGCTTTATTTTTTATTCAATTTTTTTCTTGATTTTTTTCATGGGTCTGCCTTCATTATTTGTCTCATTTTGGTTTGATTCTACTTCTTTTTATTAGGTACTTCTTTGGTATAATAATGAAATAATAAATGTATGTACATAGGGATCCATAATTACATTAGGTTGTTTATTTAGTATTAGTAGTTTGTATCCTAAGATTCTATTTTTAATTTCCATTTCAAAATCTTGGGGTATCATGTGTGTTTTGTATTTTTTCATGTTTGGATGAATTTTGGTAAAATACTTGGCCTCTAAATATATTCTCTTGAAACAATGCACAAAAAATCACATCTTAATGGTTTTTAGATTTACCTAGATAAACCTAATATGGTAAAGATATAGGGTTGAAAGTATATAATTTTTCCTTTCATTTTCCATGGTGGCCCCCAACCTAGAATCGAGATGTTAAAATTAATAAAATAAAATAAAAGAGAAAGAAAAATAAAATCAATTCATGAAAAACTTTATTTTTGAGTGATTCAAACAACCTCTACCAAGGATATGGACATGTAGATGGTAGTATATCAATACCTTATGTGGAAAAATAAACATCTCCATTAGGTATTTGGATTCCTAGTTAGTATAGGATCAATGTCCGAGCAATTGTTCTCAAGGTAGCATTCACTAGCATGATGATCCAACATTTAGTAGATAGTCCTTGTAGGTTCTGTAAAGTAGTGATGAACTCATATGCACAAATTGGGTCAATGGGAATATAAGATTTCATCTTTTAGTGATTCAATTATTTACCTCTTTCGAATCTAATCATGTTAAATGCAATGTCTCTATTAAAATATCATATTGTAGACGCGTTCCTCTAGTTCAAAAAAACTCATGTGTATTTTCTAGTAAATTATCATTTGTTGTTGCATTTCTTATTTCCATTAGAGCCACGGTAACCTTTTTTTATGTGCTCTTAGTTTTGGTCATGGACCACTTAGTCTAAACTCTCTCGAGTTTATTCTAGTGGTCTATTAGCATAGGTATAAGGAAATGGATTTAATTATAAATTTTCAACTACATAAAAAGAGGGAAAAATAAAATGAGATAAAAGAAAGAGGAAAAGGCAAAAGAAATTTATAAATACAAATGAGAATCCATATATTTAGGAAAGAAGATCAAAATATTATATAATCAAATATATGGAGAAGGGAAAACATACCATTATGGACTAAAATATTTATCTTTCATGGATTATTTGGTTTTATATTTTTTATATCTTGTTTAATATTTCACATCATTTATTTTTTATAGTTTTAAATTGGTTTTTTTAATATTTTTACTAAATTATTATCAATAGGGTCATCTTTGTGTGTGTGTGTGTGTGTGTGTGTTAAACTAGGTCCCAAGACCCCATCTTGTAAGAAGACTATGCCCAATAATGCCTAATTGTTATTAAAGGTGAGTACGAGGATATTTTACCATATTGCACATTGGTTTATAAATATAAGAATTAAATTTGGAAAATTATATCATACACACAAAAAAAAACTATGATTAGCAAGAACCTAGCATTTAGTATTCTTGGAGTCCTACATAGGACATGAAATGCATGACTTGAGCTCATCCCTATGGTCTGATGGACCATCAGGTCCATAGTGGTGTGAGTCTAGTGAGATACATGGTAGAGTAAGTCACATGATTTGTGAGTTAGGGTAATGTGAATAAATTTCATCTTGTTTCATAAGTAGCGCATAAGCCTTCTACTCTCAAGAGGGGGATTTATGTCCTCTTCCTTCACCTCCTTGTTTTTTATTTATTCATTATAATTTTAAACTATTAATTTAGTTGGATTAAATTTATTTTTATTAATTTAAATCTGAATTGATTAATTATTTAATAATTAATATTAAACTAATTTAATTATTATAAATTAGTATTTTACTAATCTAAATAATATATTACTTTTTATTAAATTTTAATATAAAAATTAAATTTTAATTTGTTCCCACTCTAGGGATCTAATTATCCTATTGTGACCTTTTAAAACATATATTTTAAACTATGGATCCATTTTGAGAGTTGCCTTATCACTAGGGCATTGGCTTCAACCTAGTCATCATGGCATGATCATTTTATAGGAATGTGCATCAATAGAAAGATATCATCTTTCTCCCTACCATGTTTCTTATTTTCAATATAAAGTGCATTTTAAGGACTTTAAAAACTCTTTTTTATCTTACACAAGAAAGTAACCAATTTTTATCTATTTTATAGGTGTAAACATGAATAAAGTGTAAATGAATGTTTATGTTTTTGGAGGGAAAAGTTTAATATTTTTTGGGAGGGAAATGTATTTCCATATATTGACCAATTATTATAAATAGTCATCCCAAGCCATTAAAATTGTTGGATCTTTCTTGATTCTATGAGAACACATTGAAACCATACATCTATTTCATGTATTTCCTACTTTCAAGTGTAATATCTCCTGCACTTGTCTTGGCACTGCTATTATGATAAATGAATTTGAAACTAGACAATCATTTTGAATTTGGAATTATGATATTTACATCAATAAGTTTATTAATATATGGATGTGGATTCATTTTTTTTACAAATTGCACATGTAAATGGTGGTTGTAATTTCCCCTTCATATTTTGAATACCTAGACTCTTGCATCATCCACATTTGCACTTTTGTGTATGATTTCCATGTGGGATAATGATTTATGTAGTTTCATTTGATCAAATAGAATGCATTTGGATTATTATCAATAAACATTTTATTAATTTACGTTCTTCCCCCTTTTTTTTCATTTTTTATAAATTTGTAAGGCTAGGGTCAATCTAGATTTCAATGTAATCCATTTATACATGCCATTCATGATTGAAAATACCTTTCATTATTAGTTATCCATTATCATATATTTATTCACAAAGTAATGGAAACATATTATACTAAATAGTGTTCATTCTATTTTTAGATATAAATCTTGTGAAGCCCTTTGGGTCTCCTTTTAGGAGAGGATATATGGGAGACCATCCAACCTAATTTGGTGTGCCAAATGATCCATTAACATAAACCATTGATTAAAATATTTTCTAGATTAAACCTAATGTCAAATCCAAGGTTAAAATTAAATTAGATAAGGCGTTATAAGATGGTACAATTACCATAGTAAAGGATATAAAATTGATTATCCCAATGGTAATATGACATATGAAAGTAAGTGATATACATATGTGAATTTTTTTATGAGGAGCTAAATAAGGTATGATGACATGATCCATTCCCCACATTATTTACTAAGGAAATATTATAGAGTGTGTTAGGTAGGAATATATATTCATTTACCCATGGTTTATTCAGTTACCATCTAGTTAAGATTACACTAAAATACCTTCTTAAGACAACATTTACAATTGAATGGGGTTCATTCATGTATATAATGTTGCCATTTGGGCTAAAGAATTCATGAATAATGTTTATCCTGATCATGGTAAACACATTTAACAAGTTTATCTATGAATTTTTAAAGGTATACTATAGTTATTTGTTGGTGTATGGTATATTAACATACCATGTCTATATATTAAGATTAATGGTCCAATGGTGTAGATAACTAAACATCTCAATATAATTATAGACGTGTGTTTTTGATACTCCATTTTGATCACCCTGAGGAAATATTATTTATAAGGAGGGACCTATTGTATACCAATTAAAAATATAAATAAATAAATTTAAATTTTAAAACCCAAAAATAGAGAAAACAATAAATATTATATTCATAATAAAATTTACAGTCATACAAGCACCAATGATTAGAATGAATGAAGAAGAAATAATTAAACCAACCATACACAAGGAATAAATCATACTAATGATAAATAAAACATCTAATGTCATTATTATAAAAAATATGGTTGATATAATTATGAATGTAGGAAGAATATGTATGATCAAAATAAGCAAAGTGTAAAGTTTTTAAGAGGAAATCAAATGGAGATTGCGATTCCATTACCTTTTATTTTAATGTTGAAAAGTACAAAATAAATTTAGTATTTATATAATGGATGTAACAATCACACATGATTATAAATAAATATATGTTTAAAAAAAATTGATGAATTAATCCAATAAAAAGTAAAGCTTAAGAATAATAACAAAGTGTCAGTGTTAGGAAAATGCATCATTCCAATCCAAAAAAAGAAAAGTAAAACAAATATATCTATAATATTTTTAATTTTTTTCCAAAAAGATAATATAATATTAATTTATATATATTACATAATGATTATATATTTTGTTCAAAAAATTGAACATGCATCTTTTTTTATTTCAGTGCTAGTAATAGGCTAATTACAAAAGTGTCAATGATGAAGAATATATTCTTTTCATTATAAAATCAAAAAAAAAAAAATTAATAATTTTATAAATATTATAAAATATTAATCATGATTTTGGTAGTTTATATTCTTCCATTTAAGTTTTAGAAGGCTATTTTGTTTATACAATAATGACATGGTAAAAGGATTGTCCATAATAGAGCAACCTAATAATTTTTTTAAACAATATATTTATATAAAATAACATAGAAATGAATTTACCCTTCAAAATTTGTATAGAGAAATATATCCCATTAAAGTTGTGCATTCAGGGTTATTTGAGCCTATGGAAATAGTGACCATTGGAAATGGCTAGTATTTTATGATATTTATTGATGAATTTTGTTGGTAAGAGTTGGAAATTTTTCATGAAACTAAAGTCATTGGTATTTATTAAATTTTATTAGTTCATATCATTATTGTAAAAAGGAGGTCGACATATCTTCAAATTTTAAAGAACATATAGAGGAGAGTATGTTTGTAACTAGTTTATTAATTTTAGTAAATTAAATAGAATAAAAAAATTCAAAATAAGGCACACATCATATAAAAAAGGTGATCCAAAACTGAAAATAGAAATGTTGAAGAAAAAATGAGAATTATGTTGAAATATGAAAAATTACTAAATAAATTTTGTGTTGAATAAGTACTATATGTAGTATATTTATCTAAAATATGTTTTAAAAAAGGCATCCATAGTGTAATTTATCAAGAGACATGGAGTAATTAAAATATAAGCATAATAAATATAATAGTTTTACGTCACATAGCATGTGAACATATGCTTAAGTAAGAAAAAGAATGAATTGGATGGAGAAGGGGGAAAATACATTTTTTGGGGGATATAGTGAGAAACTAAAAGTATACCAATAATATAATACAACCATGAAGAAAAAAAATTATTAGTAGAGGTGTTATTTTTTTTGAAGATGAAGCATGGAAATTAAGAGGAGATGAAAAAACAAGTATTGAGATGGATTCATCTCATGGAAATATTATAAATCTACATTCCACAGCTAAAAATTACTCCATCACAATCATAAACTAGGTTTCATCATCAATAGTATCTCTAAATGCAAGAGGAAGGTCAACTTTAATGCCATGTAGGATAACAAGCTTAATAAAAATGTATGATAAAAAAAATAAAAGAATAAAAAAAATATGATTTTACTTTATTATTTTGAAGCTAATCCAATATATTCTGAAGAATCTATATAAAATTTAAAATGTTGTGATGCATGGATGATGAGATTATAGATTTCTATAAAAAAAATTAAAAAATAGATAATGTCATGATGCATGGATGAAGAGATTATATAAATCCATAAAAATAAAAACATGGGAGTTAGTGGATCCTCCAACAAGAAAAAAAAACATTGGATTCAAATGAGTGTAGAATAAAAATTCAATACAAAATGATGAAATCAAGAGGAAAAAATAAATTTTAGTTGTTGAAAGGTATTCACAACAACCCAAAATTGATTATAATGAAACAATTTCACTTATAATTAGATTAAACACTATTAGATAAATCTTAGAAATAGTAGCATAACATAAATGGAAAGTTTATCAAATTGATTTGAGACCAAAAAATTTAAATAACATATGTTATAAATATTTTTATTTTTAGCATCTAACTAGAAGTCAGACTTCTGATCAAGATAAAAATATATGGTGAAAAAACTTTGAATGGACTGAAGCAAGCATCGAGAGATTTGTGTAGCATAATAGATTCATATATTTTAATCAAATGTCTTAGAAAGAGAACCAAAACTACCTTATTCAACAAGGTGAAATTTTAATTTATTCCTTATATGTAGCTAATTCAAATTTTATGGAAAAAATAAATTTGTTAAATGACAAGTTAAGATTGCCAATGAAGACATAATTTGGGAAGATAAATTTAGAAACGATGAAACATATTTATTGTATAGAGGTTAACCTAATGAATTATTAATTTTTTATATATCAAAATAAATATGCAAATGAAGTATTGAAAATATATGGAATGGGAAATAGTAAAATAACATGTACACAAATATCAGTAGTGAAAATAAAAATCAAAGATCATTGAAGTAGTAATGTAATTCAAAAAACTTATAAAATTTATAAGTTCAATGTATTTAGTAGTTCAAAAAAATATTATATAATGTATGTAGTGAGTTTAATATCTAGGTTCATGTAAAAACCAAAAGAGGCTCACTTTCCAGTATGAAAAAAAACATGAGATATGTTTGGATTAAAATGATCATACCTTTGGCTAGTGTGAAATATAGGTTAGGCAAAATGGGAGGGCTGTGTCTCTCTATAAATAACAAAAATAAGATAAAACCAATAAGATTAGGAAAGGCACCCAAATTGGGGCACTCTAGTAGGCCCAATTTACCAAAGAGAAAAACACAACCAAATAAAAGTCCCTCATAAGAACAAGTAAATGTGGGCATCCCCTAGGGCACAAAAGAGACTGGGTCATATTAATTGAAGACAAAACACTAAGAAAAACAAAAATAACCCAAAAGTAAAGAAGTATCAACAAAAAATAATGATAATAACCAAAAAAATTATTTATAATAGGCTCCATAAATTGTTTGAACTCAAGATGTGTTACAAATATTCTTAACTCTTGATTTTGTAAAACTTTCATTAGGGGGAAGATTAATAATTTCCCCATTGTACTTTTAGAACCACTAATGAGAACTATGATTCTCTAGTTTGAGTTTATTATCTTATAATATTTGGACCTCTATGCATGAATTATTTATATGTCCAAATTTCTTATGATTTGCACAAATTTATTTATCCATATCAAACATAATTTACTAGTGTTAGGGTCCTAAAGTGGAATTTAATCAAATAGATTTAGGAAGAGTTTGGTTCATATAAACTATCACAAAAAACCTAATCATATCGACCTTTTATGATAATAGGTATCAGGATCAATGGTCACAAACATACCAAAAATTTATTCAATACATTTTTAGGATCCAGTCTATCTAGAATGTAAGAGGGAGCCTAGGGAGTTCTAGCCATAGAAAATTTTGGTCTAATTTGAAATCCAACTAAGACCAATTCAATTTTTCTCTTCCCATAAATCATGGGCCTCCATTAATTACTCTCATTATATCTTCACTACAAGCAAAATAAAACAACAAATAATCATTATCAAGAGTAACAATTTTAACTCCTTCAATTCTAGTCCACTTCCTCTTGGTCTAATTCCCAGCTACTTTAATGTCATACATTGGTCCAAAAAACTTCCCAAACAAAGAGTTTCTTATTTTTCCTCAAATTACTCTAAAATATTATTAGGGACATTTGAAATATAATTCCTACTTCTAAGAAAACTAGATGATTTTTTTTAGTCGCCTCTCACAGGTCACATAACGCACATAGAGTGTTCCTTTGAATTTTCCATCCCTTAAGTAGTGTCCAAGTCTTCAATAAAATAAACCTAAATTTTTGAACCAATGGCTAAAAAATTCATATAATGTTTGAATTTCCACTTACGTGGGTTTATTACCATTTTTTTTTTTAAGGAGAATTTTCTCCACTCATTTAAAATTAAAACATGTATACAAGAGATGAATTTAATGCATTGACTTAAACCAATAAAAATCATGGGAACTAGAATTGAGTGTATTTTGCTTCCCAACCCATGTCACTAAATGGAAATGAGTCACAAAACATTTTCCAATAACTCAACATCACATACCTTCAAGGGTTCTAGCTAAATTAACAAATTTCCAAAACTTAGCATCCAAGAAAAGCCTAAGAAGACATATTGATCCTAAGGGACCTTGATCCTTCAAAATAAGTTTCACAAAAGTAATAAAATCTGGACTATTTAAGGATATTTTGTGATCACTGAGAATTTAATTTACCAGTATATGAGTATTTTTCCTTACTATTTTAAATTTTCCTTCCTCTTTTATTGGCACTAGTCATTACTTTTTTCTTTTCCTTCTTTACAGCTTTTTCCTCTATCCATTTCTCATCATGAGATTGAGGAGTTCCCTTAATAAATTCAATGTTACTATTATATTTCTAGGGGAGATTAATGTTACTAGATGAAATTTGACTAAGAGGCATTTTCTATTGAGTGTTAATCCCTTATGAATGCCAGTCTTCTTTTTTATGGAGGGAGTAATGCAAGAATTCCTAGGGGAAATCAGCAATGAATTTCCTATAAAAACATATTTTAACTTCATATTTATGGAATTAAATGGAACCCAAAATCCTTGCATAAAATAATTTTACCTTTCTCTTCTAGGATTAAGGTATTTAGAGGTTCATCTAAAAGTGACTTCTATCATTCTGAGCTTTTTTGCAAGGTTTGAAGAGGAAGATTCACATCTTTAGCATTCCTTAAAACACTTTTGTTCCCACAAGGACCAACCTGACATATTTAAAACTCAGGTTTCTAAATTTATACAATGAAATTATACTTAATCATCAAGGGGACAAAAATATTCATTGGAGACTCAAAAGGATTCACATCCACCTCTTACTTTAACTTATTTTGGAGAGGCTAGTGGATTTTATCATGACCTACTAAATCACATCCTTTAAAAATAACCTCATCCCTTTCATAAATGATCTTTTGAGTCCATTTATCAAATTTGGAGTTAAGATAAAAAAATTTTAGAATATATTTATTCATTTTTTTATACTTGAGCCCTACTTCAACTAATCTCCTTTTGGACCTAGTAACCAAGTCAGTAGACATCAATTGTCTAATGGATCATGCAAGACCAAGAAAAACCTCCTCCTTCCTCAAAGGGGATTCCTAGGAATGTAACACATATAGGAACTTACATAATATTATCACTATTAATTTTTAACCTAGGCATCCATTTCTTGAGGGATATAAATGATTTTCCCAAAAACCATGGACCTACTTCTAATATTTTCATGTAGTTCTCTCATGATGATAAAGATACCAATAAGTAATTTTTTTTCCATGGTCACCACTTCCATATGTCCCATATAATTACCCTTATTATCAACCCATTCTCTAAAAGTATCAATTTTTGGTTTATATGCATAAAAGCATGGCAACAGAGAGTTTTCCAATAAAGCTTTAGTGTTATCCACAATAGCATCTAGGATGTCCATAATTAATTTATTATCCTCCATGGGTATAAGGTTTCAACCATTTATGGAATTTAGATCCCCAATCTTTGAAATAATATTTACCCAAAAACATTTATGCTCGATATCCTTCAAAATTTCTATCTTCTTAAGCCCATACCCTCCGAGATCCCTCCAATCAAACAAATTTTTAGAATCCATCATCTAGAATCCCAATTCATGAAATTGTTAATGAAGGATGAGATATGTTAATAACACTAAAATTATGATTTTTTATATATTAAATATAACATATCTGAGTTAATTGCAGATACAATAAATGATTGGTTGTCAATCATTCATGATAGAATGAACACTTCATGATATATTTTTTCATTTTTGTCTAGGATAAGTATCATGGGATTCCAATGAATAACACATTATATCAATGTCTAAAATTTATGTTAAATATATATTATAAATTGAACAATATGACAAGCAATTTGGATGAGGATACTATTATTACACTTTAATCAGTAGTAGAATCAAAAAATAGAAAGCAATTATGACAATAATTATGCCATAATTTTTTCAAAACCTTTAGTTTTCATAAAAGAGTAATCACATTGATATAAATTTAGAGTTTTTTAGGTCAAAGGATTTATTTGAAGACATTTTTACAAATCCATTTCCAAAACATGATTTTAAGTGACTAAAAGAAAAATTGGGAGTCATTGATCTTGGAAGTCAAGCCTAAGAGAACATGCTGGAATGAAAAGGTCGATGATCACCAAATGTAACATGAATAATTTGTCTTTATTATATGTAAAATAATTATAAATTTAATGAATATATGTAAAAGGAAATTAATATTTTAATAATACATATTATCTTTTACATTTTTGTAGAAGCCATTGAATTATCTAAATTTGTGAATTGGATTATAGCTATATAGAATAAGATTCCATAACTTATTGGATATATATATATAGACACACACACACACATTATGTATTAATTTTTTAATTTTTCGTATTAAAAATCAATATATTAAAAGAGAATAGAAATTTAAGCAAAAATAAATAGAGTGCTTAACAACATTTTATCAATATAATTTAAATTATTGTGTTTTATATGTTTTGAATAGTATGCTCTTTTTGGAAAATATAGTATATATTTTTTATTTTATAAAAAAACACACACAAAGTTTTTTCAAAATAGAAGTATTCATAATTATCAGTTATTCACATCACTAGTTTGTCCTTTCCACTTAATCTAGATAATTATACAATACTCTCAATAACTCAATCCATAAACTTTTTATATACTATAATATAGAGGATATCTTATGATTATATAGCACCTTAGTCTTCTACACTTGGAAAAATCAGACCTTGGTTGTTTCTCTCAATTCTATACCTTTCCCACTTCCACAAGTCTTGCATCTACTCTATCTTTTTGCCCCTAGGCCTATATATTTTAGTCCAACTAGTCTTAAGTTGATGACCCAGGTCTTCTGTGTTGTCTAGAATGCTTAAGATGTACTTATCCTCCATCTCTAAAAGTTCATAAATTTTACCTACTTTCTTGTTCTTTGGACACCAACATCTGAGATATACAATATCTCAGATGTTACTATCATATCCTCATGCAGTTATCTAGTACCCTAAATTCATCCAACTTACAAATGAAGTGTATCCTAATGATTGATCTAAATGATTTAATGGGAGTTATTACTCCAAAGGTATTTCTATAAATACAATATCAATCATATTTCATGCCTCACCTAACATTTGAATAAAAGAGCATTTGATTGAATAAATCTTCCATATATATTCCTATTTCCATACTAGTCATAGGAAATGCACATCTACAAGTCTAAATTACTAAAGTATAAACCCAAAATACTAATTTGGAAATTTAAAAGTTAAGACATTATTGTACTTATTTTTTGATATACTACATGATTCACACATAATCCAATATATAGGGGATAAATACATGACTATAAGGTCTTTTCTAATAGAGTATTTCTTCTATAGGTAACACCTTGTAATAGCACGGTCAGTGGGGTCAATTTGACACCATGTTCTCAGTAACCCATTTCTCCCCAAGGTCACTATGAAGATCGATAAAAAGGCTTTTCCATTTAAAAATGAGTGATAGTTAATGACCTAGATAAGAATACACAAGAGTGAAGGTTAAACAAAATGCAAAAGCATCTAAGTGGTCACATCCTCTTTTAGTAGGTATTCCAAAGAGGATACTTTCAATAAACCAAGATAGTAGTGATGATGTAATTATCCTAGGATGACATTAGTGTTCATAACCCAACAAGTCTCAGACCCAAGATCTAATGATCCGGCTAGTCTAGATGTATAACTAAATTAACATTAAAATAAGTTACATTCATCACTTCTTTATCATTTTTATTTATAGCATAGTTGTGCTTTCCTTATTTATATTATCTCAACATAACAAATTGAGTGTATGATTATATCTGAGTTTAGAATATAGTTGCATATTATAGATCTAATTATCACCCTTGTTCCATTTCATTTCTACACACACATTTAATTCAAATCTATGATTAATGATAATATCACCTTAGACTAAAGATTTCAAGGATAAACATTTGTTAAAATAGATTAATTTGAATTTAAAATTTTATGATTCCTAAAGTTTTAAATAAGATAGGGCTTTAGATTGTTGTATTTTTTAAATTACTACATTTACTATTTTTCATGCAACCTAGTCGTAATCCTAGATTTGGAGGTGTTCACATTGAACATATTATGTTTCCCCTCAAAACATCTAAGATGTTTCAGACCAATGTGGGATATCATACCTTGGATCATGATGATGTCCATGTTGACAATGAAAAAAATATTCATAATAAAAACCATGAAACAAATTAAAATGAGCAAATAGACCATGATCAAGTTCATGAAATTCCATTGTTTCATGAGTGTATTAAACAAAACCCTAGATATCTTGATGATATATTAAAAACTATACTCAAAGTAAAAGTTTCAAAAAATGTAGTGAAAACATGCCTCTCCTTGAAAACATTAAAACTAAATACATCTAGTAGTGGAACATCTTATATTTAAAACTTTGTTCCTTGAAACTAATATTGATACATATATCATAGAATTACTCTTTGTTTCAACACAAATACCAATTTCAATACCTATTATAACTAAAACCATGTTTTCATACCCTTTGGTGACTACCAAAATTACTAATCTAAATCCTACTATGCCTACAATTAAATCACTCCTTCATGTTATAAAGATGTTGGAGGACAAGGTTAAAAACATTGAACAAAATTATTTAAAATTTCCTCATGTTGTCAATTTAAAATATGTATTGCATAACCCCCTTACACTTGAGATCTCTTTGGACCCTTTGCAAACTGGAATTATTGAACCTAGTTTTACATTTTAAGATGGAAAGGGTGAGATTGAACAACATATTCAAACATTTTATGTATCATGCCTTGACTATGCTTCCAATGACAAAATTTTTAACAATTATTTATAAGAAGCCTCAAGGATTATGCTTTGAGGTGGTTCTATAATTTACCTCTCTAATCTACGAAAGCATTCAAACCTCTTACAAACCAATTTTTATCACATATACCATTTATATTTATGAAAAGGTTTCTTATGCTCAAATTACAAAAATAGAACAAGGAACCAATGAACCTATCAATGAATATATCTTGATATATATGAAAATGCTAGCCTAAATGACCAATCTTATGGTATAAAAATAGTCGCAAGATATATTCAAGTAAATTTTGCTTCTTCCTTTACATTAGTCTAATATTTTAAAGAGGTTTCAATCTTTTGATGACTTATGCCATATTATACGAGATCATAAAGTGAAGCTTATGTCATTGAATGAGCTCAATTATGTACCAAACACACCAACTACATCTACATCTATTTCCAAATTCATAATTAAAACAAGTTATAAGGTAAAACCTCCTAATCCTAAAAAGGAAACAACCACCATGGTTAACATAATTTCACAACAACCTAATTGACATGTCTTATCCAATCTACCAAAGAGGAAATTTACATTTTTAATTGAGTCCCCAACTTCATTACTCTTGTAGTTGACATAGTGTCAAATTATGTCTCTCATCTTATCGAGGTTGATATGAGTCAACCTCTACATGGAAGATATGATGTGAATGCTTGTTGTGATGATCATCAATGACTAGGGAGTTCTACAAGAATATGCTTTACCTTGAAGAAAAATATCAAATATCCTATTGATGAACAAAATCTTACATTTGACGATCCTCCAAAGGAATTAGGGTCACAACCTAGTGATCACCATAAACATAAAATATTTAAAAATCCTTTGTAAAGAAATTATAAGAAGGAACTAGAAGTGCACATCCTCCTCCATCACATTAAGGGAACCCACTACATGGGATTATTGTTACTTACATTTGACATATACCTCATGTAGTTTACATACAATATATTTCTTTTGATGATAATGAAATTAAGTATTATGATTATGATCTTCCTTATTTACTAATTTGAGCATACATTAACAAACAACCTATATACAATGTTATTATTGATATTGTGAAAGAAAATATGTTTGCTCCATGACATTGATTACATAATTATATTATACTCATCATGATTTACACCCCTCTAAACATCATTTTTATCATTCAATGGGACCTCCCAAAAGGTTCATGGTGATATTGACATACCTTTATAAGTTGGTCCTACACAAATGGTTAATACCATCTCAATTATCTTTTCCACAAGCATCTCTGATATGTTATTAGGAATACCTTGTATACACATTCATCTAGAAGTACCTTATAGATTGCATGGGTTTGTTATATAATTTCATGCCAATTAGGTAATTATAGTTTCTATAATTACATATGAACATCCTCTTGAAAAACTCAAACTTATACCCAAACAACTAGATATCAATCATACTAAGGCTAATTCACCACAAAAGGGTAAGTAACATAGTAATCCCCTTTACTAGGAGGATAATACTTGAGATACCATTACATTATAGACAAATAATGGATTCAATGGAATCTATTACACACCATGTTTAGATATCTATAACACCTCCTAATGTACATATAACTACTATGCTAAAGAAACCATAAATTACTCGATAATGGGCTCCAAGAACACATACTCCTATTACTCTTACTATTATTTTATGACCATATAGTTATATTCTACATATGAATAGCACCATTCATACCATATTTTTAGATATTACACTTATACATACTCATCAATAGTGTAACTATGGTATAACACTAGATTTATTATGGGGGGATATATATGACCTTCTATTGGATGGATTCATAAGAAGATCTTTCCTCTTCAAAAATTCCAAAAATATAAAAAAAGATAAAAACTTCCAAAAATACAAAAACATTTTTGGCACCTACATGTTTTATTGGCTCCTTGGAATCTGTGTTAGTTCCATATCGATGGATTTCATATTTAGCTACTCCTACATACAACGATTTGTTACACTTCTAGTTGAGTGTGATACAAGCATACACATATAAATGTTACACTTCTAGTTGGTATTTTCCTCTACTCATGTCATATGGACATTGGGGGCATTTGCTTCCTTAATCTTGATAAAAATATGTTATATGATTCGATGATCACTCTACATTATAATATTTGAGATTATATATGTAATAACACATGCCTTTTATCCATGATTATATCTTATGCAAGGTAATTGATATGCTATACATTTGACATTTTTTACTAACACATTAGATTTATAGGCTACTATGACATGTTTATGCTTTAATTTATGCACTTCCTGGAGTGTATTGCCATTCTATTCTATTCCTTGTTAGAGTATTTGGATATGCTTCTTTGCTTATAGACCTCATGCTTATATATATTGTCATTGACATTTTCGTATGTCATTGTTTATTGTATGGAAATTTGAATTTATCATCCTTTCATTTTTTGGGCATTTTACTAAGTCATATCCCTTCAATTGTGTAGCATTTAAACATGCCCCTTATTTTTGGACTCCTTAGACCATTGCCATTTGACTTGATTTTGAGTTCTCTTGTATGTTTTCTTGAATTTCTTACTGGGATTGTAATTTTACTGTATAGATGTTGACATGATATTTATCATGCATCTTAGGCCTACATGTGATAAAATTGGTTCTATTGCTTAAATGATACATTTACCTAAACATATTCCCTCTATATGCTACATGGTTACATTCATAGAATATAAAAGTATCTCATCCTTTTGAGGTTAGGTAACTACTATTATTATCTTTACTTAACCTCAAAGTGGGGGAGTATTAGTAGGGGCATGGATTCCACACATTCATAATTTTTAGATTCAATTGTGGCATGCTTTGGAAGCATTTTATCCACACTCATTTAGTACATGGTACTTATATCAATTTATAGATTTAATAATGGCATGTCATATGGACATGGATTACACACATTCATGGTTCTTAGATTTAGTTTACACTTATTCAATATTAAACATCTTTGATTTATAGTGGGGGCATGTTTTGGAAACATTTTTTCCACAAATACATAGTTATTCAAATTTTCTAAACCACAAAATTATATGATTTAGATTCATAGTCATGGTTGAATTCTATATATCAGTATTATTTTTATACATACTTTAAGCATGATATGTATCCAAGGTTCACATGTTATACAAAATGTGGCCAATATTAAAAAATTTAAATTAGTTTCATATTCTAAAACTCTTTTATGGATTGTTAGGACATCACAAATGTTTTCATACTGATACCTCATGGACTTTATTGAGACAATCTATTATAGTAGTTGTTTCACCTTTTGATATGATTGAGGTGATAAAATCATTTAATATTTCCAATTTTTCATGTTAGACATGATCACCTAGCCTCAGTAGGTTATAATTATCATTGGGTTACATCATTAAGCTAATCTCAACTGCCAGGTGGCAACTTACCTTTTACTCCAAATTTGAGGGCATGCACCTTACAATCTTTATCTATATCTATATTTATATCTCCATGAATATATGCACTCTAAATATTTATCTTTATTTTTCTTAATATCAGTTTTAGATATTTAAAATGACACATCTTTTTCAGAATAATTTATCGATAGACAAGGTAGTTAAATCAACACACAAGTATATTCCTAAATATTTATATTTCAATTTCAATCAATTTAAAGTAATTTCAATAGAGATTATATGCATTAATTTTATAATGTAACATTCTCTTGGTTGTAGGTTATTCACCATCAAATCACTCCAATTGGCCAAACATAAATATAATGTGTGAATACACATTTAGGAATACATTTCTTTCCTTTAAAATAGAAATTTAATTACTATATTATATGGGAGAAAATTTATATTGTTTTCTAAAATTATATAGAACGTCATTATTATACACTTGGAAAACATAGATCTTCATTGTTGCTCTCAGTTTTATACCTTTCTTGCTTTCATAAGTCTTGTATATACTCTATCTTTGTGCCCCTTGACCTATATCTCTTAGTTCAACCATTCTTATGTTGGTGAAATAGGTTCTTTTTTATTTCTTAGAATGCTTAAAATGTACCTAATTTCTTCCTCCTTGGACACTAACATCTAGGATAGACAGTTGTGTCGACACTATTATCCTATCCTAACATAAGTGTCTAGTGCCTAAAGTCATCCTATTTTCAAATGAAAGGTATCCTAATGGTCATCTTAAGTAATTTAATGTGAGTTAGTAATCTAAAGGGATGGATATAAATACAAGATCAAACCTCATTCATTTTGTACCTAGCATTCAAACATAATATCATTGAAAGAGGATTCAATAAACAAATATTTCCTATCTATTCCTATTTCCATACTAGTCATAGGGATTACACCTTTATAATTTTGAAGTACTAACAATGTATCCCAGGATCCCAATTTTCCATGTTACAATATAGGTCCCCATTATACTTGATTTAAATAATATTTCATGATTCACACACGATCCAACATGTAGGGGAGAGCTACTTAACTCTGAAGCCCTATTATAGAGTATATGCTATGTAAGCAGTGCCCTTTGACATCATAGTATTTTAGGCTAGCTTGACACTATGTGCCCAATAAACCATTTCCCCCAAGGTCACTATGTAAATAGAGAACTAGGGTATTACCATTTTACAAAGAGGGACAGTACATGACCTAGATCTAAATGCACCAGAGCAAAGGAAAATCATCTAAATGGTCCCATCTTATTTTATTAGGTATTATATGTAAGACACTTTTATCAAACCTAAAAAATATTGTGTACATAATCATCCTACCATGATGTTAGTACCCATAGTCCTAGAAGTGTCAGAGCTAGAATTTGATGATTGTTATAGAATCTCCTTCCAACCTACTTTTGACCTATTCTAGATCAAAATTTACATTAGCATCATATCAAGATATGTACATCAATTCTTTTTCATTTTTATATCTAGCATAGTTGTAATTTCCATATTTAGGCTATCTCAAAATAATAATTAAGTGCATGCTTATATCAAAGTTTAACATATAATTGGCTTGTTATACATATGATTATCAACCTTGTGCCATTTTATTTCTATATACACCTTTAATTCAAATATAGGTTTAATGATAAGATCACCATAGACAAAAAATTTAGGGTTAAACATATTCCATCTTTATTTATTTCCACATAACTATAAATTTATAAATAACTAAATATTAAACTCACTAATAACTAAATTTAATATTTCATTTAATTATTTATTCTATTAAAGGAGGATGGTATCAAAGCATGGTGGTTATAATCCAAATGAAAATAAATTTTACACTATACATTAGAGTAGTAACTGAGAATAAATGTTATTTGGGAGAAATCCCAATAGTGATAACCCCTAAGTTTTCTCATTTATATAGCCATCTAAGTGCCATGCAGGAATGCCAAAACTAATTCATTTTAAATTTTAACCTAAGTACATGTTCTTTGAAATAAAATGAAATTTTCAAATGGGTATTTTAAAAAAAATCATATAGCTAGTTTTGAGGCTTTAGTGATAGCATCAAGTGCAAAGATGTCTCTCTCTCTCTCTCTCTCTCTCTCTCTCACACACACACACACACACACACACACACACACACACACACACACACACACACACACACACACACACACACACACACACACACACACACACACACACACACACACACACACACACACACACACATGCACACACACGCACACATGCACGCACGCACACACATGCACACACACACACACACGCATGCACGCACGCACCCACGCACACACACACGCACGCACGCATGCATGTACGCACATATTTGTGAAAGTAATTTTTATATTTTTGTGTTGGAGAATTTCCCAGAGTCAGATATGAAAATCTAAAACATGTTGATTTTATTATAGAACATTATGTTCAGTAGTTCTTTCTAGCATTAGCCATGCCCAATATTGGAATCAATAAGTTAACACATAGTGGTCCAAGTAATAATGAAATTTTTTCAAGCCTATGATCTAAAACTACTACCAATATGTGTATACCAACACCTACTTTAGCCACTGATGACACAATGAGAATATCATAGTCAAGTGAAGAATAAAGTGTATTCACTCTTGAGGTTGAGAAAACTAACAAAGAAGTCAATGTTTCAACAACGCCTACCTCTCAGAGTCTACTAAAAACAACTGAAGATGATTTGTGGGCCTTAAAATTTGATGGATCTATGTCTAAGAGTGAGTGTGGTTTCAGGTTTGAGATCATTTACCCAAGAGGAAAATATTATTTGGTATCATTCCAATAATAGTTTGTTGCACAAAAAACATTTGTTAGGACTTGTTCCAAAGTCTTAACGTTATGTTATATTTTTGGTAGGTAATAAATAATTATTGTAAATGGGGCATGCATCTTTTAGTAAAGACACCCCATAAAATAAACTTAGTTTAATTATTAGGTAGTTTTAATGTTTTATATTTATTAATTAGAATTACCTTACGGGTTGTTTTCCTTTATTTAGTTGGTTATAGGATTAGTTATTTTTACCGGTCATTGGTAAAAATATATAAATCCATGTTTACATTGTAAAAGGGTTAATGGAGTAAAGGCACCCTTATGTACCTCTTTTTTTTAAATTAATAAAATACTTGTGCACTCGCACTAAGCGGGGACAAGGTTCAACCTATTTTGGTTCAGGATTTATCAGTGGTATCAGAGCATGGTTATTTTGGGAGCTTGGTGAATTCGAAGGAGCAAGGTGAAAAATCAATTCACGTGATATCATTTGGCATGAAATAAGGTATTCCATATAGTATTGGTTTAAATATTTTGAAAAATTATTAAGTTATTTTAATTTTTCAAATATTATTTATATTTAAACTTGTATGTTTTCCATATACCACAGTCTGGTGTTTTTTGATCATTCATACTCCATTGTCTTGTGTTCAAACCTCCTCATGTAGCATAAAAATGAATTTTTAGCATTTTAATGTTATTAAATTCATTGTTTTTTGGCCAAAACCATATTTGTACGGACTATTTATTTGAAAAAAACTTCTACAATATTTATTCATGGCTGCCATTATTGATTCATCTCATTCTCAGGCCTCTTAATAGCTAAAACACTTGCCAATCTTGATCAAATGATATCAAACGCCTTTATTTTGCATTCAAATTGTAAATCTGAGAATTTTTTGAACTTGTACGGCCTATGGTACATCCTTCCAATGCCTAGGGTTTATTTTGATCTCATTCCCTACAAATACACCTCAAAAAATTTTCAAGAATTCAGTGAAAATCCTTCTTACCCAGCCTGTATGGTTTTGTACGGCCTATGAGAGAGAAAACAGGTGAAAAGAAAATTCCCAGGAGCTGCCATGGCATCCTAGGCAAACTTGGCACTACAATAAAATTCAATTTTTTTTTTTTGTTTCTAATGTTTTTTTATATCAAAAATTTGTCTTAGTGGGTCCCATGGGAGGAAGCTTGCTTGAGAAGGCTGTAAAAAGGGAAAATTTTGAATTTATTTACTTATATGTAATTTTTTTTCCCTCATACACTAAATCTAGAATAAGTAGAAATTTCAGAGTATAATGTTTTGCAAATGCTCTTAGAGCACTTGGTGAAGCTTATATTATTAGAACATTGCAAAGGAGGAGGTCAAGGGTTCAAAACCCTTCTTTTTGGAGAAAGTTTTTTTTTTGCTTTGGAATATGCTTTTTTGAAAAAAGAATATTCCCTTTTTAAATCTGAATATTGTAAAACACATACTTATTGTATTGTGTTATTTATTTTTTTGAAAAAGGAAAAATTCAATCATATTTCTTTTGCATTATTGTGGTGAGATAAGGTTGTAAATTGGCAAAACAAGGGTATAATCATTGATTTTTTGGTGAGGTTAAGTGTAAAACCCATAAAAAATACTTATTTTTCTTTTACGCTCTACACGGAGGTTAAGCGCAAAACCCCATAGAAGCAGTGTCATGTGTAGTGAGTGTGATATTCGTTTCATTTCTTTTGCATTTTGTTGCACTTTTCTCTACTGCACTTGCTTTTATTTCAAAATGTTGAAAAGTCAAAATTTGCTTTCAGATGGTGATAGATTAACAATTTCCAATTATTTAGATTGGAAACGATTGATGGAGGCTTCACTAGTGTTTAATGAGTTATGGGATATTGTTAAGAATGAAAATCCCACATTGCCAACAGAGCATGCCAAATTAGATATATTCAATTTGTGTGATTCTAAGGCCTTATCTCTCATTAAATGTTGTTGTACTCGTGATACTTATGTTCATATTGAAAATTCTCCTCATAGTTATACTGCATGGAAAACATTGTCAGATTTGTATGATAAGAAACCTAAGCATAAGAAGATAGATATTCATATGAAGTTGTTTACTGTGTCATTAGATGAATATGAGGATATGGGATAATATATGTCTAAGTTGAAAAATATCACTATTGAGTACACTAAGGCTGGTTTTGGAAAACTAGATGATGACCTCATAGTTACTGTTGCTTTGAAAGGACTACCAGGGTCTTATAGGAATTTTGTTGGAATGTTGCATGTCTCTGACAAGATCACATGCATCACCTTTGATAAGTTGGCTGAGTTGCTCATCCAACATGACCTCTCTCTACCCAAGAAATCCAAGAAAATTGAAGAAGCCCATGTTTTGGAGTTAAAGCCTAGTTCATCTTCATCTAGGCATCAAAACAATAGAGGAAACAATTATAGAGGGGGTCGAGGTTACAAAGGAGGCAAATATCAAAATAGAGGTAGAGGTCATTCAAATAATAAATAATATAATCAATCACATTCACATGAAACAAGTGATCGAGGACATGGTCACAACTCATATAGGGGTAGAGGTCGAGGTAGATCAAACATTCAGTGTCATAGATGTGGAAAATTTGGTCACATTGCCTCACAATGTAGGATTCCTTTTGATAAAATTTAGAGGCCACAAAAAGTGACTAAGACTAAATCTGCTCAGTATGCCAATCATGACTATGATGAATCTAGTAATGTTGCCCCTGAATCTGCATTCACTACTTTGGGGCACATTGATTATATTGAATATGAGGCTAGAGATGAGCTCATAGATGTATGGGTTTTAGACACCAGAGAAACCAAACATATGACATTTAGAAGAGGTTTCTTTTGGTCTTATAAGGAAGCTTATCTCTCTCTCCATTTGCCTTAGTAAATAAGTCTATGCATACACCACTAGGACTTGGATCTATTCAGAGTCTTCTTCCTAATGGGTCTATAAAATACTTGGACGATGTTTGGTATGTTCCCACATTAAAGAAACACTTACTTTATTTGGTAACTATTGAAAAGAAAGGTTATCAAGTTGTGCTTGAAAATGGGCTCATTTACATCAATTCAGTGAAGTATGATTATAAAACAATGTATATATGATATGAAGATGGAAACTTAGTTAGATTGCATTGTAAGGTGCTTCCTCCCAACATAGAACTTGTAGCAGTTATTGACACAGGTATAGGTACTATGTCTACACAATAGTTATGACATCTCCGATATGGACATTTGAATATCCACTATTTAGTGGATTTGCAAAGATATGGTATGGTGAATGGGTTGCCCACATTTTGTAAAGATAGTATTCTTTGTGAGTCATGTGTTTTGGGTAAATAAAATCAGGAAAATTTTCCTAAACAGTCATCTTAGAGAGCTAACAAATGTTTACAATTAGTTCATAGTGATGTATGTGACATGAAAAAGTCATCCATTGGTGGGTGTAGATACTTTGTCCTGTTTATTGATGACTTTTCTAGGATGACTTGGGTATTCTTTATGAAAAATAAATTTAATGTTTTTGCTAACTTTGTTGATTGGTTACACTTAGTCGAAAAAGAAATAGGTTCACATTTGGCCACTCTTCATTCAGATAATAGACGTGAGTATACATCTAATGAATTTTTAGATTATTGTCAAGAATATGATATTCATCAACAATATAGTAATGTTTATACTCCACAACAAAATGGAGTATTTGAATGAATGAATAGGACTTTAGAGGGCACAACTCGTGCCATGTTGCACTATAAATAACTTGATGATAAGTTTTGGGCTGAAGCTATTGGTACTGTAGTGTATTTGAGAAATAGGTCCCCCACAGTTACACTTTTGAGAAAAACTCCATATGAGGCATGGTATGGATTTAAACCAAAAGTTAAACACTTGAAAGTGTTTGGATGTGTTTGTTTTAATTTGGTTCCTATTAAACATATAACTATGTTGGAACCACGAAGTTGAAAATGCATCTTTCTTGGTTATTCTAAAGATAAAAAGGGGTTTTGTTTGCTTTCACAGGATTTAGGAAAATTCATAGTGAGTCGAGATGTAATATTTGATGAGTTTGGGACTATGAACACTTCAAAGATTGATTCTCAACTTGATAGATTAGAGAGGAAAAATACAAAAGAGATAAGGGTTTGAATAATGGGGATAACTCTTCAAAGTTATGGTATGAGACTCAAATTCCTTCACTTTCCTCTCGTTCATCTACAAGTTCACAGGTTGATGACTTAGAAATTGTTGAAAATTCTCTAAGTCCCCCTTCGAATGATGCACATGTTGAGAATTCTAGAGTCCCTGATTTGAATAATTTGTCTAAGTATCCAAAATGGGCTCAAAGTACTTTTTCTGACTTGACAGCAAATGAAGTTGGTTTAACAGGGCCCAAGAATTCTCAAAAATAGGTAAACTATGCAATGGTTGTTACTACTTCTTCCACTGAGCCATCCACTTTTGAGGAGGCATCTACTGAACATGTTTGGCAACATGCAATGAAATGTGAGTATGATTCCATACTTAACAATAATAAATGGGTTTTAGTTGATCCTCCTCCACATGTTAAAACCATCGGATGTAAATGGGTTTATAGGACTAAGTATAAATTAGATGGCTCCATTGATAAACATAATGCATGACTTGTTGCAAAAGGATATGAGCAACAAGAAGGTATTGACTATGAGGAAACATTTTCACCAACTGCCAAATGGCACACTATTTGTATGGTACTTGCCTTAGCAGCACAAAATAGTTGGAAAGTACATCAATTGGATGTTGAAAGTGCTTTTTTAAATGGTGATTTATAGGAAGAAGTCTATATGAAACAACTTTAAGGTTTTGAATAGGTGGGTGCGGAACACAAAGTATGTAAATTGATAAAAGCTTTGTATGGAATCAAACAAGCACCTAGGGCTTGGTATGAGAAAATGGATTCATACTTGAAATCCATTAGTTTTCATCACAATGAATCTGATGATATTCTTTATTTTTGAGTGCAGGGTAAGAAAATGGTGATACTTTTTCTCTATATCGATGACTTGTTTCTCACAGGTATTGATGAAAACCATAACAAGTCTGTGAAGAAAGAATTAAAAGATGGGTTTGAGATGATAGATATTGGACTTCTTCACTACTATCTAGGCATAGAGGTAACTTAGAAAGAGCATAGTATTTTCATTTCACAAACTAAGTATATTTCAGAGTTATTAGAGAGGTTTGGCATGAGTGATTGCAAACCTGCCCTCACTCCCATGGAAAGTAACTTGAAATTGTCTAAGGATGATAGCAGTGCCTTTTTTGATGGCACCACATATAGACAATTGGTGGGAGGTTTGATATAATTGATGACTACCAGGCCTGATATTTCATTTTCAGTTGGAATCTTATCTAGGTTTATGCATGATCCTAGAGAAATTCATTGGCATGCAGCAAAATGAGTACTTCATTACCTTCAGGGAACAAAAACATATGGCCTTGAATACCGCCGCAATAAGAAATTCAAACTTGTTGGATATTGTGATGCAGATTTTAGCAGATGTGTGGATGATAGAGTGTTAACCATAGGATATACTATGCATATAGGTTCAGCTGCCATTGCTTGGTGTTGTAAGAAGTAGGATACAGTGGCAAATTCATTAGTAGAATCAGAGTATATTACAACATGAGATGCTTCTGGATAAATTGTTTACCTTCGTCATATTCTTGAAGATCTTCAGGTTTCTCAGTTTGCTCCTACATAATTATATATTGATAATCAGAGTGCAATCAAGATGTCTAAGAATCCAGTGTTTCATGCCAAAACAAAACATATGGATGTCAAATGCCATTATCTGTGAATGCTGGTGGCAAAGAAAACTCTTGATCCAATATATTGCCCAACTGCCGATCAGACAGCTGATATCTTCACAAAACCCCTTGATAGAATCAAATTTGAAAAATTCAGAAAAATGCTTAGTATGTGTCCAAAGACCTGACTTTGGATCATAGGGGGGTTTGTTAGGACTTTTTCCAAAGTCTTAACGTTAGGTTAGTTTTTTGGTAGGTAATAAATAATTATTTTAAATGGGGCATGCATCTTTTAGTAAATACACCCCCATAAAATAAACCTAGTTTAATTATTAGGTAGTTTTAATATTTTATATTTATTAATTAGAATTACCTTACGAGTTGTTTTCCCGTATTTACTTAGTTATAGGATTAGTTGTTTTTACCAGTCATTGGTAAAAACTATATAAATCCATGTTTGCATTGTAAAAGTGTTAACGTAGTAAAGGCACCCTTATGTACTTGTTTGTTTGAAATTAATAAAATACTTGTGCACTCGAACTAAGCGGGGACAAGGTTCAACCTATTTTGGTTCAGGAGTTATCAACATTTTTGAATATTAATCATTGCTTTAAGCCCTTTTGTAGACACTAAAAAACCATGCACTATGGCTCAAGATGTCGTATTAACCTTTAAACCACCCCTTGGACCCCTTTGGGTTAGATTATTTACCAATTACCCCATTAACACACCCATTCACCCATTTACCTCTTTAGATAATTTAATTATATAATTAAATTAGTTAATCCTATTTTCCACTTCACCTACCCAAAATAATGGCTAACCTATTGACACCTATCCTGAAGACCATTTCTACCTTAGCATTTAATGCCTTAACTACCTAAGACTTATTCCTCATGCATCATAATGAACTCTTTATTAACCTCAAACTATTTCTAAAACCTCCTAGTAATGCATCATTAGTGAAATTGTCTAATTTTAACCAATTTTGCATGTTTCCCCATAACTACCAGTGGTCACCCCATGACCGGTGGTGGTTGAATATGACCATCGGTGATTACATAAGCTTGGTCAAAAATATTTTCTAAATAAGTTGTCATTCTTGTGTGAGATATTCTTATTCCTAGGTAAATCAAAAGGCTTTCTAATGAACTAGGAACCAGGCCAATTATTTAAGATACTTTTTTAATTCATTATTAAGATCCATGTTATCATTACTCTATCAAAATTGATCTAAGATCCACAAATTTTATCCAACTTTAGCATTATTCTAGAGCAACAACAACTAAAAGATACGTATCTATGTTTTTCACCAATATTTGGTAAATAGCTTTTATTTGTTTCATTACTTGTGTCATTCCTATTCTCTACACTTCATTCCCTATGTTGGAGTTATACAACTCTAGACACTTCACCCTCTACCCTAGAACACCTATAAATCATTATCACACTAAATCTCTAAACTAGATACATCTGAGAATTGATTTCTCTCTTACAACCAACATTTAACCCAAAGACCACTTCAAGAACCTCTTTGAAACTCTCCTCAATATACTTCTTTTCCCTAACCAAATTCCACAGTAACTACTAATGGTCATAATTAATCATCTATTATTCCTAATCATAGATGGTCATACCTAATAATCAATGGTCACTATGTGCCCATCTTTATAACAACAAACTAATTTAATCCATCAGTCCATACCCAAATCCCACTTTTGGAGTTTCTATTTTATTGCAGTGTTTAGGCTTATTTTCTAAATGAAGTTTGAGGAATTTAGCATTAGTGTTCAACCCTTTATTTCTATTTTTATTCAAAATCACTTGTTTATTTTCAATCATTACTTGTATTTCATTTCAGTACCTTTTGTTATTTCATGCAAACATCTATCTTTAGTTTATTAGAACTTAAGTATTTTAAAAGTGTGGATTGACAACGTCCAAAGAAGATTGTGATTATTGGATTTAGCTCACACTATGAAGTCCACCCTAATATTTCACTAATAACCCATTTTCCTAGTTTTTTCTTATCTACAAGTCATCTTCCCCAGACAAAGAGGAGTATTGACAATCATCTGGATTGATGCACACATAACACACTAGGTATTTATACCACACCCTCAAAAGTTTCTTGTTTTTTCTTCTTAGAATGTAAAATGGTAAAAATAGTGAAACATTTTAGAATGCCTGGTGGGACCTAGTTGCATCTAGGTGATTTTATTGTTGTTTTGTGCTCATTTAAATGAAATAAAAATTTCTTTTGGGTATAAAATTAACCTTGCATCCATTTTTTTTGTATTTATTAGCTCAGATAGCTTAATTAAATCAATTCAATCAAATGTAACCCCACTTATTTGCACATATATAGACCAAACCACTTACATAAAATCAAACATCATAACACTTGATAGAAGGCCCAACTAGGGTTTCATCTCTTAGTGGTAAACATTCACTAATTGGCTATCACACATAGACATAATTACCAAGAGGATAAACCAAAACTCAATTCTCTAACTAAGTATAATCTCTAGAATTTAGTATATCTTACCTAAGCACTTGACATCTTTATCATTGTGGTGTGTGAAGTGAAGGGGTAGGCTCTAATATCAAGTCACGTATTGATGCTAATATAGAAAATGTTGAGCACCAAAACTACTTGAAACTGACCTTAGATTTCTTATCAAGTACCCACCCTAAAAACTAAGTTAGGCCACACATTTTTCTTCTAACTAAAGGCCTAAGACACAAGAGAGACAAAAAGAACCTTAGGATTTAAAGTCCTTTAGTGTCTATTTTATCTTATTTGAATTTTTTATTGTCTTCTCTTTGTTTGAATTTTGAGGAATCTAACTCCTTTTAGAAACCTTCTACCATCTTACCTTCATCTACCTCATCTATATTGCCTTTTTCAGTGGGGATACCTCTTATGTTTTCTCTAGGAGATCCTAACTTTGTTAGAATCCTAGAAGATAACCCTCTTTCCTTATGATTTTACCTTGCATCATGAGCCATGTATGCTCTGATGTCACACTAAAACCAACCCAAGATCCCTTATAATCAACCCAACATCACCTATAATCAACCCAAACTTACCCACAATTAACCCAACCTCAACTACAATCAACCTAACCTTAGTTATGGCCAACCCAACCTTTCTTATACCCAAACTGACCTAACCTATAACCAATCAAATCTCAACTACCAGCAACCAACAACCTCTCAAAATCTATTTAACCATTTTCATAACCCACCTCAACCTCAACTATTTCAACCTCACCATCCTTTGGGTCACCTATCCCAACCATCATATCAACTACCTCAACCTCATTAAACTTTTGATTAACCACCCCACCCATCATATCAATTACCTAAACCCACTTTTTGGCAACCTTATTTATATCAAAACCAAGACTTGATCTATCCCATTAACCATCAATTGAGTTTTTTAAACCAACCTATATCAACCTTACCCAACCTATCAAACCAACCCACCCTAACAACATTACCAACCTCACCAAATCAAACCAACAAATATCAACCAAACTTTTCCAACCTACCAACCTTATCAAACATACATAACCCATAAAAATAATCAAAATTATTCAACCAATAAACCTCATCAAAACAACCAATTAGCTTGCAACCTCAGCAGCTATTAGTGTACCCTCATCTTAGGTAGTACACCCCTTTGGGGGAATAATATTCTTTAATCCTTAAAAAAATCTGAAGGAATTATGTCACTAGACTTCCTCAAATCAAACCCATCAATCGTTCTCTCCAAAAACGTGCTTGGTTTATAGAGAATGGGTTTTTTGCATATCACCATACAAATGAACATGTGGTAGAGAGATTTTTAATTCTTAATATGTTCATCCAAAACCTTATCGATCAAAAGGAGATCTGAAAGGATAGTCTCCACTTTCCTCCCAACCTATCCTTGAATGTGATCAAGCAATCAATCATTAAACCTCTTACTTTACCCATTATTTTGCAAACAAATAATCAAAACCATAAAAACAATGAGGTCTATGCATTAGATTTAGTCCATAGTGAACCTATAACTAAGGAAACTATAATTGAAACCTCAACCAATATACTTATTAACCAAGTGTAAACTTCCCAACTTCCTCTTGAAATCCTCACTAAGGAAGAATCAAACTTAAATAACCCACTTTTTAACCAAGAAGAGCCTTTTCAAATATCCTTAGCAACTAAAATTAGAGAAGCTAACTAACATATTCAACCTACCCTTTTTATGGAACCAACTCAAACAAATTCACCCATTCCATTTCCTATTTAATTGGAGAAAACCCAACCAACAAACCAAATAAACCATTCAAACTACCTCCCTCAATTGATCAACCAAACCTATAAACCTAATAAATTAACCACAACCAAACCATGTTTTAATCCAACCATAACTGACTCATCTATGAACCCAAACCAAAATCAACCATTCATTTGAGATTTCATAAATAAAAATATTGTCCCCCTTTTATCCAAGCTACCCATACAACACCTAAGCTCCCTCATTAGGATAATTAGACACTTTCACCCAACCTATCTTTATTCTAGGATGATGTTATTAACATCATTTCTAGACCCCAAGCCTACCAAAATCTAATCCAATAGCATTTTCATCACCCTAGCATCGTAGAGGAAATCCTGCTTGAACCACAACCTATAAGTTAAAATATAAACCAGCTAAAAACTAATAAATAAAAACCCTTGGGAAGTGAAATATGTATATTCATCTCTCCTAAACCTTACCAACACCTTCACCTTAAAATCCTTTCTCACTGTATGGAAGGAGAAACTGGGGAAAGTCTCCCTCCAAAGGCTTGGACCATTTATCCACCTAAAACCTCACTTTCTTCACCCAAAATTCAACTTTAGCATTTTTATTATCAACCCTAAATCATTACCTAACCAAAAACTATGCCTAAAACCTTAGCAAATGACCACACCAAACCTCAAAATTTATGCTTCAACATAGCCTAGCCTAGCCTAGTACTAAACTTTGACCTTAACCAACCTTTTATCAAAGCCCAAGAAAACCTTCAAAATTAATTGTACCCTTAGAATTATTTTACCTTTATACCCCAACTGATATTATTTTCTTATAAAACATAATTGGTTGATACATAACTATCATTTTATTTGCATTTAAAGTCTTTTTTGCCTTTCATCCTCGATTGTTACCAATATCTAGTAAATTGTTGTTGGTCATTGTCATAACTGAAATCTAACCCAAACCTTGCCTTTTCACCAAATCAACCTAACCTACATTCCAAACTATAACCAAACACCATTTCTCAGCTAACCTTCAACCTAACCCAAACCATCACCTAAACCAACTTAACAAACCAACCAAAGTCTATGAACTATCACCTAACCAACCAACCTTACCTTTTACCTTTGTCAATCTATAACCTTTTCCAAGATTAATCAAGTGTCAAAACGTAACTGGGGGACATCTTCTCTTTTGATTAGCTGATTGGCTTAAACCATTTATGAATAATTATGGATTTGGGTCATATATGAACCTAAACCCCTCAAATGCTTTGCATTCATGTTTTTTCTTTTGTTAAAATAAGTTCTTACTCATCTTGTGTCTAACTTATGTTATACCTTATTTTCAACCACCTTCATCTCCTTATTTTAAATACAACTGATTAACATAGGATCATGTGATTATCCATCATAGCCTTAGCCTAATTTGAATCGTGGGTACCCTAGCTCTACCCATGGCATGATTCTCATGTTACTTTCCATCCCTTATAACAGAGATCCCTATGGTCATTATTGATTAAAATTCTTCTACCCACCATCAACCTTATTATACTATGGTTTTGCCTTCATAAAAGGAAATTTAAACCTATATTGATTTTTCCATGTATAAAAAAATATTAAAATCATTTTGGGATACCAAAATATCACTTGGGTCAAATATCTAGCATTATAGTCTGCTCCTTTGAAGGACAACTGCCCAATAATGATCAAAATTATTGAAAAGGTAGACTGATCCCTTGAAGGATATCTATAAAATATAAACAAATCCAATCTTAAACCAATCCCTTGAAGGATGGCTAAACTAAATATTCATAAAAACACGTAATCACTTAAAGTTTCTCATATCTATCAACTTCCCAAACCCACCAAATAAAAGCAAGTAAAATGACCCCAAATAAACTATAAAAGTCAAAAGTCAACACATAACAATCCTAACAAATCTAAAATTAGTTTTCTTCACAACATCAATAAACTTTCCACATTGATCAGTCCACTTCTAGAATTAATGCATGGACTTGTTTATCATGGTCCCTAGGTCACCTATGAAAGGGGCAAAGCCATCCGCACAAGAAGGTTACAACACCTACAATTCATCTCCACTTTCCCTCTAGTAAATAAAGGGATTTTGAGCTTACTTGACACTACACGATCAAGCTACTTTGTTTTATGAACAAACTAGCAACAACGTTAAACATAACAGGAGCTTATGTTCACAAGTCCACCCATATTTCCATTTTTGGGCTTTGTCAATCAAAGCATTTAGCCTCCTTATTTTACTCTCATAATCACTTGTTAGAAAGGAATGTGTCTTCCCTTTTTGAGTCATTGAAACCTCATGCACATCCATGCACCTATTGGACAACAATTTATTCTCCGCCAACCAAGCCAACCACCAAATTGATAACCTCAACTTGATCATTTTGACCTATACTTTGCATTTTTGTGCCCCACCTTGACTTGATCCTTTTGACCCACATTTCACACTTTTGTACCCCACCTTAGCTTAGTCATTTTATCCCACCTTTCATGTTTTGTTTTGTGACCAACCTTACCTTGGTCATTTTGACCACACTAACTACCTTGCCATAAATGATAACCTTACAACCCTGGGCTACTTTTGTGCACTGACCATTTAGGTTCCTCGGAGCATGACCCCTTGTGGTCCTGACACCTGTGATAATTTTGTCTTCTCAAGATCACATGTTAATTTTGGATCCCTAAAAATACATCAACCTTACCTAGGAAACTTGAATTTATAGGAGTTACCCATATCAATTATACTTAACACTATGGCCTGGTTACATTGTCACTTGTCCTTCTAGTACCAAACCTATTTTACCAACCTACATCAACTATGGAAACTTAGTCTCTATGTAATCTATGATATTGTACTTAGTCACATTTTATACACCCATTCATGTTTAAATTCCTAACCAAACCAACCAACCTTCTCACCCACCTATCCAACTTATTAAACCTACACCTTATTCCATTCTCTTAGGCTCACCTAACATTTGGAAGCCTATGACCCTATATACCTTTGCTCAAGAAACATGCATTTATAATTGAACCCATATTTTCTACACCTAATGTGGTGTCTTGGCTCACTTCACTTGTCCTCCTTAAAACAACCTTATTTCCTACTTCATACCATCCTACCCATTCAGCCAAACATGCACACTTGTCAAACCCAAACCCAATTTTATTTTCACCTCTTTGATTCCTAGTTTGAGGGGGAACACCTCCTCCTGTACTCAAGGCATCCAACCTTCCAATTACCTTCCATTTTAGTTTTATAGATTTTTGAAACAAACTGTATAACAAAAAGGGGAAAATGTATACACTAGAAAATCGTACATTACGACTCTAGATGTCACATTAATATTTACACCACCCCTTGGCCCCCTTTAGGTTAGATTATTTACCAATTACCCCTTTAACACAACCTTTCACCCATTTAACCCTTTAGCTAATTTAATTATTTAATAAAACTGATTAATCCTATTTCCCACCTCACCTACCCAAACCCATGGCTAACCTATTGATAACTAGCCTGAAGGCCATTTTAACCTTAGAATTTAATGCCTTGAATACTTTTTCGTCATGTATCCCAAATGAAATATTTATTAACATTTAACTATTTATTAAACCTCCTCACAACCTATCATTAATGAAATTGGATAATTTTAGCCTATTTTGACTATTTCCTCATTACCACTAGTGGTCACCCTCCATTGATGGTGATTGACTAGGACCATTGACAATTACATTAGCCTAACCAAAAACATTTGCCAAAGAAGTTTCAAACATTATTGTGTGATATATTATTATTCCAAGGTGATTCAATAATATTCCCACTGAAACAGGAATTAGGCCATAGATTTAAGATACTTATGCAACTCATTATCAAGAGCCAATATACCATTACTCTATCGAAATAGCTCCAGGTTCCACAACAACTTTCATCCAATTTCAAAATTCTCCTAAACTAGAAACACCTAGAATCTAAGTATCTATGTTTTTCACCAAGATTAAATAACTAGATTTTATTTATTTCATTACTTGTGTCATTTCCATTATCTTCACTTCATTCCTTGTGTTGGTGATCTACAACTTCAAACACTTCACCCTCTACCCCAAAACACCCATAAACCATTCTTACACCCAATCTCTAAACTAGATACCTTTGAGAATTGATTTATCTCTCAAAACCAAAATGTAACCCAAAAAACACCTCCAAAACCTCTCTACATCTCTCCCCAATGGACTTCTTTTCTGAAACTAAATTTTACATTAGTTGTCGACAGTCACACCTAACCACCGATAGTCACTATGTTTCTATTTTTATAATAGCAAGCTGATTTTACCCATCAGTCTATACCCAAATCCCACTTTTTTAGTTTTTATTTTATCATAGAGTTTCAACTTATTTTTTAAATCAAGTTTGAGGAATTATCATTAGTTTTCAATCCTTTAGTGTTATTTTTAGTCAAAATCACTTATTTATTTTCAGGAATTTCATGTATTTAATTTCATTACCTTATATTATTTCATGCAATCATATATTTTATATTTATCACAACTTAAGTTTTTAAAAGTGTGGATTAATAGCCTTCAAAGAAGCTTGTGTTTCTTGGATCTAGCTCACACTAGGCAAGCCACCCTACTATCTCAATAATCAACCATTTTTTGAATGTTTTCTTATCTACAGGTCATCCCCCCCAAATAAGGAGTATCAACAATCATATCGATTCACATGTGCATAACATACCAGGTATTTATACCACACCTGTCTCAATTTTCTTCTTGTTTTTTTCTTACAAAATGAAATGGTAGAAATAGTGAAACACCTTTAGTGTGCTCTTAGGAGAAAAGTAAAGAAGGTGAGGGTGTTAGGTGACTCAGAACTGGTGGTCAATCAATTTAGAATCAAATACACTTGTAATGATAAATGTTTATCTAAATACTGTAATGGAGTATGTACTTTAATAGAATGTTTGAATGCATTCAATATTAAATAGTGCCTTGTAATAAAAATTAAACAATGAATGCACTAGTAATAGTTATAAAAACCTTGGAACCAATTGTTGATTCTCAATTGAAACCATTTTTAATAGAGTGGATATCTACTCACTTTATTCTAGATAATATCCAAAACATCAAGGTATTCAATTATGATCAACATATCATTAACTTCATAAAAAATAAAGAGGTAATTGAATCCAAGATCATAGATGAAGATGACAAATATGATCTTGAATTAGATGGAGTTAAAAAATTGAAAACAAATAGTATACCAAAGGGTCTGGCCTCACTATAAAGTTTGTTTAAGATGGATTTCCAAGGTGATAAGGATTAAAAATACCTACCAAAGTTATGTTTCACATTCATTATAATATAGGCAATGTCAGGGACTCAAAAAAACTATTTTTAGGCACAATTTGCACTCAAAATGAAAAACATTGGATTGTATAGACTTTAAAGGACTTCAAATATTTTATAACTTGGAACTATGATGACCTAAAGGTATTTAATACCTTGATTCAGACTGACACTATTGATCTCAAGATTAAATTCAAACTATTATGTCAAAGGCAAATACATGTGAATTCATTTCTAGATCCCTTGGTTTTCAAAGAAGTGCAAAAAATGTTATCATCAAAAATCATCTTTTATGTCAGATATTCCTCCTAGGTGGAAAATATAATTCTATTTTGGAAGAAGAGAGGAAAAATATAGTTATGTTTGTAGTTTTATAACCTGAACAAAACATTAGACGATGGTAAGTAGTAATTGCCTTTCATATACAAGGTGTTTTATATAGTAAATGACTCTCAAATGATGTCATTTGTAGATGGGTATCCAAGCTACAATGAAGTGATGGTCAATGATGAATACTAGATCAGGATAATGTTTACAATATAATGGGGTACATTCAGATTCAAAATAATGTCATTTTGCCTAATCATTCACATACACTGTAATTTTTTCTATATGGATTGGCTATGGACATGCCCAAATAATTATTATATATTTATTAATTATTTTATAATGTTATTTAATTATTATTATAACATTCTCTCTCTCTCTCTCTCTCTCTCTCTCTCTCTCTCTCTCTCTCTCTCTCTCTCTCTCTCTCTCTCTCTCTCTCTCAATGGTAAGTAGCAATTGCCTTTGATATACAAGGTGTTTTATATAGTAAATGACTCTCAAATGATGTCCTTTGTAGATGGGTATCCAAGCTACAATGAAGTGATGGTCAATGATGAATACTAGATCAGGATAATGTTTACAATTGAATGGGGTACATTCAGATTCAAAATAATGTCATTTTGCCTAATCATTCACATACACTGTAATTTTTTCTATATGGATTGGCTATGGACATGCCCAAATAATTATTATATATTTATTAATTATTTTATAATGTTATTTAATTATTATTATAACATTCTCTCTCTCTCTCTCTCTCTCTCTCTCTCTCTCTCTCTCTCTCTCTCTCTCTAGACATATTATTTATAAAGAGAGAGAGAGAGAGAGAGAGAGAGAGAGAGAGAGAGAGAGAGAGAGAGAGAGAGAGAGAGAGAGAGAGAGAGAGAGAGAGAGAGAGAGAGAGAGAGAGAGAGAGAGTGATAGTTATTTGACCATGAATGAATCTATGTGGTGGTATATTTTCTAGACATATTATTTATAAAGAGGGAGAGAGAGAGAGAGAGAGAGAGAGAGAGAGAGAGAGAGAGAGAGAGAGAGAGAGAGAGAGAGAGAGAGAGAGAGAGAGAGAGAGAGAGAGAGAGAGAGAGAGAGAGAGAGAGAGAGAGAGAGAGAGAGAGAGAGATTAGTTATTTGACCATGAATGAATCTATGTGGTGGTATATTTTCTAGACATATTATTTATAAACCATCAAGAAATATTTCACTTATGATGCACCCAAGGGTGGGTACAACCATATAATATCTTAGAACCAATGATTGGGGATAATGGCACAATCAAAGAGTAACATCAATATGCATGCCATGATGAATTCAAAAAATCTATTTAGATATATCTTCAAATGGGAAACATTACTTTATTTATATAATAATTTATTGTGTTTGAGTACTTTGATATGTGTAGTGAGTCTACGGGTGACATGTGTGAACATGACATGTGGGCCATTAAATAAAACCATATAATTTATTCCTAACCCTTATGTGTATGTGGTTAGCATAAATCCTTAAGAACATTACACCTTGATAACTTAGTACATAGATATTATAGTACCTTGAGAATAACCTTTTTTTAAGTGAAACACATCATTTTGATCCTATGAGTGAGATTAAACCCATTCAAATAATTGTGGAATATAAAATTTGTGTAGATAGCACAAAATTTCCATCTTCAAACATAATTTTTCAATGGCTAATATTTATGTGCCTTGGGGATGTTTACCTTTGGTGAAATTATAGGAATTCCATAAGTTAAGGAGGAGGCCTTCTATGTTACTTATAGGAGTGGAGTTTTATGGCTAGGATTGGAAACATGTACATTCATGGTTGGTTGTGAATGAAAAAACATACTCCCCTTTTTGTAGATAAACTTTATATTAAAACTCAATCAATCCTAGTTACAAAAGAGAAGATGAATTTCATAAAATAGAGGATGGAAAAGATACAAGTAAAAATATGAATAAGGTGGATTATTTTTAGTTTTAGGTAGGTTTTTTACTACTCTCTACTCTTTACTCAATATTACTATGTGTAATTAATCATAATATAAGGGATGTAGTTAAGGGTGTAAGGAGGAAGGGCTTTAGTGAAGTCATGATCCCTAGATGTGGTAAATTATTTCAATGGTAATTAATTACTTTAATTCGTATTAATTTTAGTTCTTAGAATCTATGTGTAGATCATGTTTTCCTTTTTTATTACGCTATTACTTAGATCGCCTCAAGTTTGTTTTGGTTGTACCTGCATGGCTGTCTATAAAAACTTAAGCCTTAATAATTGTAAGGTATCTTACCTGATATGTGAAATCATACTTTAGTTTTGGATCCTTTGAAGAACCTCTTGAGCTTGGAGGTTGATGATGATCTTAGATACTAGATGAACTCATATAGATAGGAGGTTAGATTTCCCAACTTGTTTAATTTTTGAGTTGTTATGCTATGGAGAAAATACTATTTGTCAAGTTATATTATATGTTTCTATTTCTTAATGAAAAAAATGACTAAATTCATGAGCGATTGCTAGATAAAATAAATAAGGTTGTTATGTAGTATAAAATAATGTATTAATGAGTGCTTATTATATAAAAGTGCACTTTTCAAATTTAAAGAAAAAGAGAAAGATAAACATTTGAACTGTCATGCCTTAATGAGTTGGGGGTGGTGTCACTACTTTTATTATGACACGATACATTTCATTGTGACCATTTTCAAACAATTTTTTATTTTTGTATCCTTATAAGTAGTCGAAAAGAGTATCATATCCATTAATTCATATAATATCAACAAAAATATAACAAAGTCCATGGATTGTAGTGAGAACTAATTTTGCACAAGTAAGTCTTCTAGTTCAATTTTTTAGAACTAATTTATTTATCTCATGTGATCTTGGGGTGTACCTCCCACTTGTATTTTTCACTTTCTCATCTCTTACCAACCATTGTGGACCATTTCAAGAGTCTTGAAGGATGTTTGTTGTGTATCATCTTTTTAAAAGTGTCCCCTATTATGAATATCTATAAATATTCTCTTCAGATTATGGAGGTTGACATTGGTAGGATGGATTTGTTTGGAAAATATGTGGACCCTCTCTATTTCCAGCTAAGATCTCTAAGGTAAATTTTTATGGGGACTTAATGTTGAATCTTAAATCTCCCTGCTTGGTCATGGTTTATTCCTTGTTACTTTTTAAAAGTTACTTGTTAGATACCTTTTTTGGTCTTTGGGACATTGGTTCTTTGTCGTATTAGAGATTTTTATTTTCTCTTTTTCCCCTTCTTTTGACTATTTTATGGCTAAAATCATGGATGCGCCTTATTGTCTTAGTTTTTATAATCTCCCACTTGCTATGAGATGTCAAGATCACATAAAATTCCTTAACATGGTGTTTTTTTCTAAAAAATAATGAGACCTCTTTACAATTTAAATTTATGAGTATTTATGTTATGTTATAACTCTATAAACCATTTTATTATTTGTTTAAACAAGATTATTCATGTGGATCTTGGATTCAATTCTTTAATTATGAAGGCATCCCTCATAGATGCTCCCATTGTAGTCATCTCGGGAACTGATTGATTGCTTATGTTTATCTCAGGAACTCTTGATTGTTAGTTATATTTGTCAAATAAAATGGATGATAAAGGATGGTATACCTGATTCTAATTTTATTTGGCACAATTATAGGTTTTTTTGTTCATGGCCATGCTCCCCTTTCACAAATTTTTTAGATTGTTGATTCTTGATCTCTCCTCATAGGGCAATGCTTAGAATTGTTGGGCCTGCATTTGATTATGATATTAGGGAAAATGGTTCTATTTAGTCTCCTACTATTTCTTTTGCCTTATCTTTGACGAAATGCTTCATTTCCAAACCTAAATTGGGATCCATAACTAAGTGTAAATAACGGCATATGGAGGTTGATCATCTAAGGAGGGACTCAAAGGGAGTGTATAACATTAGTTCTTATGGTCATTGAAAGTTCCTCTCTCCCTAAGAGGAATAAAATGGGCTTCTCCTTATGGATATATCCATCCTCTCCTATTGGTTTGTGTGTTTTATGTAGTTTTAATGGCTTATTGTTTGTCAAAAGTAGTTACATGTGTTCTCTTTTATTCTCTCTTGTATGTTTTTGGTTCTTTCACTTTTATGGTTTTTATGGTTTTTACTTTTTAGATTGATCATAGTCATTGAAACGATATATTTGTAAATACATTTTTTAGTTATTATAAGTTTTTATATTATCTAAGGGATTAGGCCCTTTATTATAACTAACGCCTAAATTTTTTGTTTCAATGAAAAATATCATATAAAAGAAAACTAAAAATTATCAACAAATATTTAAATATAATGTGCATATACTATACATCAACACTTTAATTATTAAAATTATAACATATCATTATTCAATTAATTATTATAATATTAAAATTATAAAAATAGTATATAATACTATAACAACTATTAAAAAAAAGTAACTCAAATGAATTTTATATTCAAATTTATTTTTATGTTGAAATCTTTCACCATTTGCATGTTCTTTATTACCTTGATATCTCTTCTAGTGGTCCCAGTTTGGCATTTTTGTATGTTGGTAACCTTGATTTAATTGCTCCAGATGTTAATATATTCATAGAATTGACAAATATATGCTACATAATAGACTCTGGTACCTTAATGTCTTCTCCACAAATAAACAACATTGTAACATGGATTTGAGCCACTCATCAGTTGTGGAGCCCTATCATAATCAAGTATTCATGATGCCCTTATTGACCCTTAAAAATATAAAACAACCAATTAAATATGTTGACACCTTAAAAACTACCAACCCCTTTTCAATGTGTGTAATTCATGCAAATCCAATTGCTGCCCTAAGATTGGGTCTAGTGTATAACATGTAACACATGTGCCACTAGGTCATATGCGAGGTTGGTTGTAACATATTATTAAGATCAGGTGCTATTTAAATATTTTTTTGTATCCAATCATGCCCAATCCAATGGTATAGATGGATAGTGGTGTGGTGGAGACTATGGTGAATTCAAACTATCCTTGAAGAAGTTATTGTGATAATGAGGGGAATGACAAGCTATTTCAAGTGATAGACTCAAAGAAGCCTAAATAGATACACATATAAAGTTCTCTAACATGTGACATCTACCAATGCAATCTATGGATTCCACCAAATTATTCAACAGATTTTGAGGGTAAAAACTGTAATTATTATAAATATATATGATATATGTATATTAAATGTAGATAATGTATTTAATATATAATTAATGTAATAGTATCACTATGAGACAACAATATTTCTAGTGGAAAGAAGTCCTTGGAACCTAAGAAAGAGAAGGGTAAATATAAGAGAGAAAATATAGTTAAAAAGGTTAAGAGCAATCACAAAGCCAGTAAGGCTTGAGAAGGAGTTCAAAGAGAAGATCTCAGTCAAGCTCAAAAAAGAAGATCCAACATGCACAAGAATTAGATGTATAATGAAAATACCACCTGCTAGAAAAGACCTAGGTGAGACTAAAGAAACAATGAATAGTTGTCAAGAGACCAAAGAAGCTATGGTTGAGACATGAGAGGAAAAGAAAGGATGAAAGAACTGCAAGGAAAGAAGAACCACATGAAAATGAGTAAAGAGGATATTCAAAGAGAAATAGATAAGCTGAATAAATATTTAACATGTTTGATGTAACATGTTGAAGAATAAAACCAATCTAGTCAAAGATTCTTCATAAGTTTGAAGAAAGAGATCAAATGGCCAATAAGACAACTTGTTGAGAGAAGGAAGAGGTAGTAGATGATCAAAAATTTGAGATGATGGATCAATATGTTAGAAGTTCAATCTATGAAGGAAAAATAAGAGACAATTAAATATGATGCTTTATTTCTAACAAATATTTTGAGTGTGTGTTTGCAGGTACGCAGATAGATGAATATAGTGCCCAAGATGAGGCATTAACTATTTAACAAGATGAAGGAAACAAGGTGTTGATTAACCTTGAGAAAATTATTATAGAGGTGCAACAGAAAGAATAAGTAAATAAAGTGATCCTCAACCAAGAGGATACAAACAAATCCAAGCAAGAGTCAGTAAAAGAAGACGAGAATAAAAAGATGGAAGAGTTGGGATGACAACTTTGGGAAGAAATGGAGGATATCATGACAAAAAATGAAGATGTGGAGTATTAAAATATTCAAAAGAGATAATGGAGTCTTTAAAATATTATTTGATTTATTCTAAAGAAATTGTTCATCTATGTGTGAAAACACAAAAACAAGAAGTATTCCATTACTATATGGAAAATCAAGAAGATGAGGCACAAAGACTTAAAATGGAAAAAGAAGAAGGGGGAAATATTCAAGTGCCACATGAATAAAATCATTTCTAGAAGCAAGCAGAATAGAGGAAGAACTATTTAAGTCCAAAGATTAGTCAAGAAGAAGGCATTCTCAGCCCAAGTACAGGAACCACACTCAGATCAGATATGGTTAAACAAGGAAAAATAGGTAGACAAAGAATATTGAAGCAAGTTGAATTAATTTATATCTTGATATACCTTTCTTATTTTATAACATGGTATTATTTACTACAAAAAGACTATTTGGATAATATTTTTTAGTATGGAATCTATGAACATGTTTTAAAAAGGTCAAAACAAAGCTAGGTATATGAATCCACAAGCATGGAGATATGATAGTCAAGGTAAACAAAAAATTTATTGGAAAATAACTTATGCATATGATAGAGGAAAGTACCTAGGTATAAACATATATCAAACGTTTTTTACTCTAAGCAAGCCATGGAAGGTAAGATGCATGTTAATTGTGTTCGGTACAGGCAAGCAAGGAAGGAAGAGTACACTACATGGGCATTTAAGAAATCAGGTGGAGCATTTAAGAAAAACATAAGAATAAGGTAAAAATATTGGTAATATAGAGGTTGATAAATAAATAAGAAAGTTTATAGCTACATTTGAGTAGGAGCTCAAATCTTTTCTATTCAGAAAGCTTGATGCAGAAGAATCATATGTTTTAGTCTTAGTATTGATGTAAATGATTAATGTTTGTCTATTTTAAGTGTGACGGATGTTATAGGGTATTATAATAGGTGTTTGAGTGATTATGATTCTTAGTTTTGTGGTTTTAGTCCCTCTTGGTGTTTTCTCACCAAAAAACCAAAACTGAAATTTGAATGTGCAAAGGGGCTGACAACGATTTTTCTTGATAGTTGAATCTTAAGTATAAGGGCATGATGTCAGTTTAAAGGATGTTATAATGTCCTAGACTATTTTTGGAAGTGTATTTTGATGTCCAAATTCAGATTGCTAATACAAACCATAACCATTATAAAGAGTAAGAGAGCGTGGTAACTCTTTTCCTACAAAGAACTAGTATTTTAAGAAAAATTCATTCCAAATAATGCATGAGGAAGGTTGTTTGCATGTAAAATAGAGATAATGAAGGCTTTGTGTAATGACTATAGGTAGAGAGATTCGTTATAAAGGATATGTTGGTGAGAAAAATAAGGTTGTTGAGAGAAACTTAGTCCAAGAAACCAAGTTTAGTAACTTTTTTGTAAAGGGATTAATCTAAAAACATTTAATAAGGATTTTAAAAGGATGATATGTACCTTAAGGATGTGTTATTATTTTAGGAAGGTGAAAAATAAGTTTTAGGTCTCTATGTGGAGAAATAATAATTGTAGGCTATGAGAAGTCTGCGAAAATAATAGGGACTTGTTTGTCAGCATTTGAGGTTTTTATGAGTAAAACAAAGATTGTGCACATGTTTTTAATGTTCTTCGACTCACACTCAAGTGAATTTATGTCATGATAGTCATATGTTGTTGATTAATATTTGGATGGAGAATCATGAAAAGGTTTTTTGATTATTAATTGTTTGGAAACAAGGTATTTATTTGACACAGTCTCGCAGAGTTGCGTTTTTCTACGTATTTTCATGTGCATGAAAGTTAACGGATCCTTGAATAGGTAAAATATGTAGGTTTAGGTCGAATTTAACTAAATAAGAACACTTTAATGTCTTTTAAGTTTAAGTTATGACCATTCTAACCCTCTCAGGTTTGGCAGACTCAAGATTGTAGGTTACAGTCATGCTTAATTGAGGATTATGCCATATTGAGGCTTGTAAAAGTGTAAAAACCAAATATCAAGGGTATATATATGTAAGAGGAACTATTAAAACCTTTAGGAGTTCATGATCATTGATATATTATAATTTAGGCCTTTTATTAAGCTCTCGGCCTGTGTAAAAATGCGCAAAACCCAAAATTAAAGTTTAGATCATATCTTGAGTTTTAACCATAAGAAAAGGCTAAATATTGATGGAGAGTTGTATTATGATGTTTTTCAAGTGTACACAAAGTCTGATATCTTGATACCACTCTTATAAAATTATATCAAGGAATAAGTTGTTTTTTTTTTTTTTTTTTTTTTTTTTTTTTTTTCTTTATTATTATTACAGACTTTGGTTTTGGTCTAAAACAGAGTTTTGGGGTACCAAAAGTTATATAACTTGTGTGTTTTAGGGTACCAAAAGTTATATAACTTGTGTTAAGTCTAAAAAAGGAATGAAACTTGATATTTAGTTAGGTATGTACAAAGGATATATAATGGGAATCTATTTTTTGAATATCAGGTGAATGATTGTGTGGAAATACAATCTGATTATGTTCAAGTGTAAGACAATTAATAAGGTAAGCTTATAGTGTGGGAAGACTATAAGTTTCCATCTGATTATGTTCAAGTGTAAGACAATTAATAAGGTAAGCTTATAGTGTGGGAAGACTATAAGTCTCTCAAGAAACAAGTCAAGACACTTGTGAGAATAATGACAGGTTTGAAGACTAAAAAGAAAGGTAAGGACAGAGAGTTGAAGAAACAGAGGAACCTTGTTGAAGGTAAAGAGTAATCTCATTGGTCAAGAGGCCAATCTAAGGTAATAATTATATTGTCAAGCAAGGACAATTGAAGCACATGTACTACAAGAGGATCTGGTAAGCGAGTATTTATTATATTATAGTCAAGAATTCAAAGTTGAAGAACAAATTTGTTAAGTGTTATTTTGATTAGAATCTTAAAAGTTTATTGGATTGGGAGGATTAAGGGGATGCAAGTGGCTACTTGCATAAAAACAGATTGAAACTTCCCAATGACTATTTTTCAAAAAAATAAACAGTTGGTTCCAAGGCTCTAGTGCCAAGACATCAAAGATTTCTACAGACATTTGTGAAAGACTTTTTTATATCTTTGAGTCGGACAACAACCCGGAGTTGGAAAAAGATAATAATGTATCTTAGAGGCTTCGTGAATAATCAACTAAAAGGAAAGGCAGTAATTGTAAAGGACTGGTCATGGGTTTTATTACCTATGCTCGTGATTTTATCAGTAATAATATTGATCACGATGATGGTTTTTACATGTAGGGTCCATTTTTTGGTGCTATGAGTCAGATTGTTCCTATATTTTCAACTCAGAGGCAACATGCGGCAGAATATCAATTTCAACATCCATGGCGCAATCATCCATTCCAAGCCTACAACTACAGTAAAATCTAATGCTTTTATTTGTGAGGAGGTAATATAGCTTAATGACGAATCTGTGACTGTCCCCTCTCAGATCTGTTTGTTTTAACAGCTGTTTGAACAACTCACATCCATTTAACACATGTCGAGAGTTCTATAAGAACAAGCTCCTTTCAATTTATGGTTTTGACCCCTCTCTATTTTTTGTTATTAAATAAATTCAGGTCTTGTAATTCCTTTTGAGACTATTGTGCCCTTTTTAATGTTACCCTTTCTCAAGCAGAATGGAAATCTAAATTGCCTCTTATTGGCGTTTCTTATCGTGTTGTCCCTTCTGTTTCCGCTCAGCAAACAGTCTTTGTAGGCAATGTGCCTATCCTCTTTTTTGTTTATGAAGTGTCCCTTATTAGGAATATCCTTGAATCTTCTATTCAGACTATGGAGGTTATAATTGCTAGCATGGATTTGTTTGGGAAATGCGTGGGTTCCTCTCTATCTCTAGTTGAGCTCTTTAACTGGGGTAAATTTACATGCAGGCTTATTGTTTCAAACGTTCATTCTCTCTGCTTGGTCATGGTTTCTTCCATGTTACTATACAAAACTTACCTAATAAAGATTTTGATGGGTCTTCAAGGCCTTGGTTTTTTGGTGTATTACATATTTTGTTTTACTTTCCTCCCTTTCTTTGATCTTGTTGTGGCTAAAATCAGGGTTGCACCTTTGTAGCTTTGGTTTTATAATCTCCCATTTGCTATAAGATTAACTAGAGAATTTTTGGAAAAAACTGTGCATTCATTTATTAACTGACGTTTCGGTTCAAAATCCATGAACTATCATTATCAGCTATTCATTCTCACACCTTAATAATGGTTCATGAAGTTTGAACCAAAATTTCAGTCAAAAAGTGAATACACAGTTTTTTCTAGAAATTCTCTAACTAATTCAATTGATTGTGGAAATATTCTCTTGTTAATTGCTATAAGATAAGATGTTCAGATCACATTTGTAGATTCTAAACCAATGTCATATGCCTGATCTCACAGGCTATGAACAAAATTAATAGTAGAAAGACAACCAAAGAATCAACTTAAAAAAAAATAGAGCATAACACCAAAAAAATAACAAAGCACAACAAATAATACACAGATCTGTATTTTGTGCAGGCTGAAAATAACAGTCTTTATTGATGTATATTAAAAAAAAAAAACTATGTTAAAAACAATACGTTGCATCTAAAGATAGAATGGATAACAAAAAAATAATAAAGCATGCACTTGGCATGCATTCTTTGCTACGTGGGAAGACTGTGAGTTTGATGGAAAAGAAGATTTTGTTAACTGCTCTTTAAACTAGTAGTTTAAAAATAGAATTGAGCATTGTTTTTAATTAACTGCAACATAACTTTTCAACATACTCCCCCTTGATGCTGAAAGGTCTTACAATCTGATCTCTAAGTGTCAAAAACTGATCTGTTGCAACAGCTTTCATGAAGATATCTGCCAATTGTTCTTTCGTGTTGATGTATTTCAATTCTACTACCTTCATCTACACTAAATCTTGAATAAAATGATGCTTTAAATCAAAATGTTTTATCCTGTTGTGATGGACTGGATTCTTGGCCAATTTAATAGCACTAATGTTATCACAAAAAATAACTATCCGCTGAACTTGAATCTCTCCAATTTCTTCAAGAAGTTTTCTAAGCCATAATGCTTGTGTACTTGTTGAAGTAACTGCAACATATTCTGCTTCTTTAGAAGAAAGCGAAACTATACTTTTCTTCTTCAAGATCCAAGCAATCAAACCAGAACCAAAAGAAAAACAATTCCCAAATGTTGAATTTCGGTCATCCAAACTACCTCCCCAATCAGAATCACTAAAAACAACAAGATTGAACCTTTTAGAAGTGTAGTAATGAATACCAAAATCTAGAGTGCCTTTCACATAACTCAAAATTCTCTTGGCTGCCTTCAAATGTATTTTTGATGGCTCATCATGTACCTTGAAATAAGTGAAACTAAATAAGCAATATCATGTCTTGTGTGAGTTAAAAACATTAAGCTTCCAAAAATACTTCTATAGGCTGTCTCATCAACTCTTTCATCACCATCATCTCTACACAACACAACTCCATGAGCAATTGGAGTGGAGATTGGTTTACAATCAACCATATCAAGTTTCTTCAACATATCTTTAGCATACTTTGTTTGACAAATGAAAATTTAATTCTCCCTTTGATAAACCTCCATTCCTAACAAATATTTCATGAGGCCTAAATATTTCATGTCAAATTCATTCATATTGTAGCCTTTGAATTCATCCTTCATCATAGAACTGCTACCCATGTACAACAAGTCATCAACATACAAACTTACAATTAGAATATCATTACCTTCTTGCTTCTAGTAAAGGGTAGGTTCACTCTTACTTCTTTGAAAGCCATTGTCTTGAAAATATCCATCAATCCTAGCATACCTATCTCTTGGTGCTTGTTTGAGGCCATACAAAGCCTTCTTCAACTTGTAGACATGATTTTCTTTTTCTTGCACTTCAAAAACTTGTGGCCACATATACTTCTTCTTCTAAGTACCCATTCAAGAAGACACTTTTCTCATCCATATGATGGATTCTCTAATTATTTTGAGCTACTAATGAAATCAGCATTCTAATGGTATCTTATCTTACTATTGGTGCAAATGTCTCTTCATAATCAATGCCATACTTTTATGTGAAGCCTTTAGTAGCTAATTTTGCCTTATGCCTTTCAACACTTTCATCACTGTTACACTTAGTCTTGTAGACCCATTTGGTGCCAATATTATTCTTGTCATGTGAAAGTTTTGTAAGCTCCCATGTGTCATTTCTATGAATAGAATCCATCTCTTCTTGCATTGCTTGCATCCAAACCTCATTAGTATATACATCTTCAAAACATGATAGTTCAAAATCAGCATTCGTAAGCAAAGCAAAATTCAGTGTCTCAGCTCTTGGATTTTCTTCATGTGCTTGATTTGAACTCCTTTGATAAATGTCACTTAATCTTCTTACCTTCCTTGTAGAATTAGGACTTGAATCTGGACTTACACTTGGAATTGAACAACTAGATGAGGGGTTACTTGGTGGATTTGTAGCACTTGGAACAAAAATATTAGTGGGCTTCCCATGATCAATATCATCCATAATAAATTCATTTAAAATAGATTTTGACTTCTCCATATGGTCTTTTTGATGACCATAAACTCCCCCTTCATCAAAAATCACATCTCTTGACAAAATAAGCCTATTAGTGAGAGGATTATATAACATGTAATCCTTATTTTCCTCACTATATCCAAAAAAAATACATGACTCACTTTTGGGATCTATATTTTACCTCTTTTGATCAGGAACATGAACATAGGCTAAGAAACCAAAAACTTTGAAATAATTAACATTTGGATTTTTCTCATACCAAGCTTCATACGGAGTCATCTTGTCAAGTGCACTAGTGGGACCCTGATTGAGAATATATACTATTGTAGCAACTAAATCTCCCCAAAAATAATTGCTTAATCCCTTTGTTTGTATCATGTTTCATGTCATCTCCACCACTGTATGATTCTTACTTTCAGCTACAACATTTTGTTGAGGTGTGTATGCAGTGGTGAGTTGTCTTCTAATGCCATGCATATCATAATAACTTTTAAAGGCTTTTGAATGAAATTCTCATACATGATTAGTCCTTAAGCATTTGATTTTTCACCCTTTGTCATTTTATACAAGGGATCTAAACCTCTTCAATGTCTCAAGAGCTTCACCTTTAGTCTTCAAATAATAAACCCAACACTGTCGTGAGTAATCATCAATAAAATTAATGAAATATGATGACTTACCCAAACTCTTTGTCTACATAGGACCACAAACTTTTAAATGAATTAATTGGAGTGGATAATGGGTCCTCCATGCATTGCCTTTTGGAAATTTCTCTCTTGCATGTTTTCCTTTAGCACATCCTTCACAAACTTCCTTAAGCTCTTCAACCTTAGGCAAACAAAAAACTAATACTTTTGATGTCAGAATCTTAAAACTATGAAAATTTAAATGCCCATACCTGAGATGCCACAACCAACTTGTATCCTCATATTCCATATTGACAAGGTTCCTCTTATGTTCATAAAACTTCAATGGAAACATCATATTCTCTTTCATAGGCACAACTGTTACCACCCTATTTCCTTGATGTTAGGGTGTGGAGCTAAAAACTTCACCAAGGAGCATACTTTAACAGGTTCAGGTCTACACAGACACCGACGTCGATCAGGAGCAACCGACGTCGGTCAGATGCAGTTGGAGAAACGTCGACGTCGGCAGAGGATCGGCCGACGGTGGTCACAGGCAAGCAGCAGGAACCGACGTCAGTTACCTGTGCGTCCAGGAAGCTATTTCCAAAGACAGAAGCAAGTATTTGCATGATGAGTTTGAGTTGTAGTCTTAAGCTCGCGTCTCTATTATTAGTAATATTATTTTTAGAGCCCTTGTTCAAGTGGCTTAACTGTTTGTTGTAAGTGCATGCTCAAGTCTCCTAATTCTATATGTAGAATTAGATCTTCCTAGCTTATTGTAGTTATTGTGAATTATTGTAGAATTGGTATGTTGAAGAACAGTACAGAATTGAATCAATCCAAGTTTGTTGGAGTTGATTGTTCTTGAGAGAGAGAGCTCTTGAGGAATAGAGATCTAGTGAGAGATCTATACATCTAGGAGAGGTGTGGAAGAATTTTTTTTTTCTTCAATTGTATTCCTTTTGTAAAGAGTTTGTTAATACAAGTTTTCAGGGTGGTTTCTTGTATCTCTTATTCTTGTTGTTTATCATTCTAGTTACTTGTCTATCTGATTTAATTCCACGTTTATTGCTTTCACAAGTGTAATCTATTGTTGGTTGATCCCCAACACTTGATTCTTATCATAAATTATACATTGTTGATTTTCAAATATAACTTTATAATTCTTCTCACATAATTGTCCAATACTCAATAAATTATGCTTTAACTTTGGAGTTTAATAAATGTCTTTAACACTCTTCATACCTTCTTTTGTATGGACTTCCATAGGTCCTTTTGCAACAACCTCCAATGATTTGTCATCACCAAGCTTGATCTTGGAATTAAAACTTTCATCCATTATAGAAAGAAAAAATTCATTCCCTGACATGTGGTTAGAACATCCCGAATCTAAATACCAAACATCTTTGAAAATATTTTCAGCTTTGTCATAGGATATAAATAAATTATCTAGAGGATTCACATCACCTTCTTGAGCATAATGAATGATTTTACCATTATTACCTTCTTTTAATCTACACTCATAATTGAAGTGGCCATACCTGTTACAATGATAATACTAGATATTTATTTTATCAAATCTGCCTCTACCTTTTCCTCTGAAACCACCTCTTCCTCAGAAACCACCTATGCCTCTATTTCTTCTTGAGTAATTCTGATTTTGACCTCTACCTTGGCCTTGATTATTTTTTATGCTAATATTGGCATTTTCCTTCTTTGTGATTTTTAATTTGGAGGAAAAAGCTTTCTCATCACTTTCCTCAAATGAATCTCTCAATCTTTCTTCATGAGACATCAAAGATCCAACTAGATGATCAAATTGGAGGGTACACAAATTATTGCTTTCTTCTATGATCATGGCAACATGGTTCCACCTTGGTGTGAGAGTCCTCGACACCTTTTTTATCACAACCTCATTATTCGCAATTTCACCAAGTGTAGCCATCTTATTGACCACATATTTTACTCTGACACAATAGGTAATCACACTTTCAGCTTCTTTCATCTTCAAATTCTCAAATTCTCTCTTCAATTTCTGTAACTTGACAATTTTGACTTGATCACTACCTTGGTAAGCTTCTTTTAGAGTCTTACAAGAATCCTTTGTTGTCTTTGCTCCTACAATTCATGAAAATAGGCTCTTATCAAGAGCTATTTGAATATGAAGTAAGTCTTGAGCATTCTTCTTCTTAGCCTCATTCTTAGTTATTTTGTCATTCGCTGTGAGGGCATTCCAATTAGATGGCTCTACATAACCTGATTCAAAAATCTCCTACAGATCTTTTTCTATAAAAAAGTGATCATTTTGATACACGAATAATCATACTCATTTCCATCAAATTATGGAATGGGTAATGAGTTAGAATTTGACATGATAAATTTTTGGAAAATTTCCAACTACTAAGTCTTTAACTGGAAAGAAAAATACCTACTTTGATACTAGATGTAGATTCTAAACCAATGTCATATGTTGGATCTCACAGGCTATGGACAAAATTAACAGTAGAAAGACAACCAAAGAATCAACTTTAAAAATAAAATAGAGCATAACACCAAAAGAATAACAGAGCACAGAAAATAATACATAGATATGTATTTTGTGCAGGCTGAAAATAATAGTCTTTATTGATGTATATATAAAAAAACTATGCTGAAAACAATACGTTGCATCTAAAGATAGAATGGATAACAAAAAGATAACAAAGCACGCACTTGGCATGCATTCTTTACTACGTGGGAAGACTGGCAGTTTGATGGCGAAGAAGAGTTTGTTAACTGCTCTTTAAACTAGTAGTTTAAAAATAGAATTGAGAATGGTTTTTAATGATTTACAACATCACTTTTCAACAACATTAAATTAGTTTTTAATTAAATAGGATTTTTTAATAATTAATGTGACCTACTTGCAAAGTAGATTTGTGAGAATTTATGCTATGCTAAATCTCTCCAACCCATTTTTTTTATTCAATTAAACAAGATTCTTCCCATGGCTTTTGAATTTGGTTCATTGATTATGGTCTCCCCCATACATGTTCCTATTGCAATTAATGTAGGCATCATATGACTGTTTATTATTCTAATTCAATCTTTAGATTGTTAGTTATAGTTTTCAAAGTAGATGGAGGATAAAGGATGGTATACCTAGTTTTGATTTTATCTCGCACAATCATGGAATTTATTTTTCTTCAACTCTATGTTCTTTTCTCAGCAATTTCTCATATGGTTGATCCTTTGATCTCTTTTCAGAGAGTGGCCTCAAAAGTTGTTGACTCTGAATTTGATTATGCTCTTAAGAACAATGGTTTTATAAAAATCTCTTATTATTATTTTTGGCTTTGGTCCGACCAAATGCCTCATCTTCAAACCTAAATAGAGATCCACAACTAAGCGTAAACAATGATTTACGAAGGTTGAACGTTTAAGGATGAAAATCGGCTTATTCTTGCAAATAGATCCATCCACTCCTCTTAGTCTTGGTGTTTTCAATAACTTTGATGACTTATTGTTTGTCAAGAACAATTACACTTTTGCTTTTATTCTTTCTTATATATTTATAATTCTTTCACTTTTCTAATTTTTATACTTCTAACTTTTTAAATTAATAATAATCATTTGAATATATTATACTTTAATACATTAATTATTAAAATTGTGATCTATCATTATTAATTATTATGATATTAAAATTAAACAAATAATATATAATATTATAACAATTATTTAAAAATACAAAATTAACTATAAAATATTATATATTCAAATTCCTTTTCACATTGTGGACACTCTAGTTACTCGCACCTCTCCCATAAATTCATAAAATGACGAAACCATTCTGTAAGTCAATAAACAAGAAAGACATTCGACCTGCCATTCCACTGATAAATTATCTATATTCATTTATGCCTTCCACGTGTTGGGCGTGGCATCACTCCTTTTATTTTGAAAGCATACATTTCATTGTGACCATTCTAAGACAATTTCGGGTGTGTTCTTGTTATTTGTTATGTGATATGAAATATTTTCACTTCAAATAAAAAATATATTTTCTGGATTTACTGTGGTATTCACAATGTCTCAATACTAATTCATCTGGTATAATTCTAATCCATTCCCATCTTTGATGTGTTTCATTTGAATTTTATTTCTAAAACATGATTTTACGAGTTTAATTTCTCCATCATGCCATGCCGAGATCTGTAAATTTAGGACCTCACATTTCCAAAATTATATATATAAAAGTATATTGGTGTTTATAAACTAGTAAAACATTGAAGTGAATTAATCATTCATACCAATTTGAAAACGAGCGTTTCCAGCTCGTTTAATTTGATGTAAAAATAACACTACAAATTGCTGTTCAACCACAGATATAAAAATGCCCCCGCCAATGTTATAACTGTAACAATCCCATAAACAGCAAAAGCAGCCACGACAAATGAAGAATTGGGATTTTCAAGCAATCTTAATTCACACAAACGACTTTTCTTTTCCAGAAAGTTGGGGTTAGCAGTTGTCAAGCTAGTCAGAAGAAGCACAACAAAAACAATACTCTCAATTGCCATTGCCATTGCCATTGTTTTGATGAAAAGAGAAGAGACAGACCTGCACGATTTTTATGGATGGTTGATGGGGTTATAAAAAAGAGAAATATCTTGCGGTCAATGACGTGAGGTTTCAACTGCACGTTCTTGCTGTCCTGGACTTTGCAGAAATATCTTTTCCTCAACACAGTTAATCTTTGCCAATCTTTTAATCACCATTAATACCATCTATTGTCAATGAAATGGGTGCTTAATTATGAAATTACCAGAATATAATAATAAATTAATTGTAATATCTTTTCCTGCTGTCCTACTTTTGCACTCCACTATATTAAAAGAAAGGTTTAGAGAAAATTGTGTAAAAATCACGTGATTTAGCATAAAATATATATAAGAATTGAAAACTAGAACTCTAAATGAGATAAAAGAATGTGCGGTTCTAAAATTATTAAATGTATGTCTTTTTTAAAATTTTAATGATGGAGTTATAAGAGTGGTTCAAACCCAAGTTCTCGTTTCAGTTTAAATTCTAAGAATATTATTTAATTTTTACCAAAAAAAATTAGTAATGTTTGAAATAATAATTACTTAAATTCTTATTTCAATTTAAATTTTAAAAATATTATTTAAATTTTTACAAATTTTTTCTAGTAATGTTTGAAATAATAATTCTTTCCAGCTAATTTTTATGCTTTCTAGTAATGTTTGAAATAATCTTTGACCCTAGTCTAAATAAACATTCCTCCTTCACTTTTGTAATGGATCTCAAAATAAAATTTAATTTTATAAACTTTATTCTTAAATTTTAATTTCAAATTATTCTTTGTTAATATTAATATTCTACTCAACTTATTATTTGCAAGAAAAATAGTATTGATATTATGTCTCCTTAAGATTGTTAAGATCTTATTTTGATATAAGGAATGAACCCAAAAATGACCACCAAATGAAGTTTATACTCTATATATATGTCCTTGACACTCGCTTTCCTCCTTTAAATATTTATATATTTTTCCTTTTATAATCTACCATGCCTCTTTTTTGGCATTTCATACACATCACATGTTTTTTTGGCAACCGTTGGTTTATGCCATTTTTTTTTTAATTTGTGGGTGGTTGTTAGGGATATTGTTTGTTCTTCAATGTTTAAGAATTTTTTATTATGATTGAAAATATTTTCATCTGATAGTTTGATTGCATGTCAGTTTTAATGACCTCTCTTGAGGTACACATTGACAAATTATCTACCTAAATTATTATGTCCTCCTAGTACTGTAGAGGTATGCCTAAGTTGGTCGTGATCTAAACACTTATTGTATTCATCCATTATGAGTAGCCTTGTTATAGACAACCCATCAATGTCCATCGTAATTCATGTGTATCTATAGTAGTATTAGTTGTAGCTATGATGTGCACTTGGTAGTGTCTCTACCACACATCAAATTTTATCTCTCCTTAGATATGTTTTGATTAGATTATATTGTCATGTTATAACTATATTGATATTTTTACATGTTTCATCGTAGATTAATTTTTGATGAATTGTGATGTATTGTCATGCTTTGAGATTTTGATTATATAAATTGTTTCAAATTAATTTTTATTAAGTAGCTTGTTATTTAGTTCAGATGATTTTATACCCTTAATACTATGTTAGTATCCATTCAATGTCTATAATATAACCATGTTATCTATGGTATGTATATATGTTGGTTTAAATCATCTTCACTAGCTTTCTATAAATAGTTTACTAGAATACCAATCTATAGTTATGGATTATACCTTACATTCTCTTGACTACATTAAAAACTATATACATTCTCTCTTTTCCTATTTTTTCTTCTTTCATTGTTGTGATAAAATTCAATATATATATTCATAGCTACTGAATATTGAAGAATGTCAATGATTATTCATGATCTAATTGGATGCATTATGTTTATCATAAATGGTTATTGTTCATTCTTCTTGGATACATAGCATGATTATTAGATATTTTATATAAGTTTTATAAAACTTTATGGACTAACCATGTGATTGTTTGATTTGAATCTAAATTATTCATGTATCATTCTCTTATAAGTTACATTTTCACATTCATGTTTATCATTGATAGCTATTCTAATGACAATGCTTGGATATTGACAAGAGGTCTACTACTAATATGCCTAGGAGTAACTAAAGGTCATGACCATCATAGGTTCTCCTAACAGTTGGAGGGGATCATATAGTTATGGGTCCATTAATAACTATCATCCCATATTATTCAAAGATCAATATGCATATTTAAATCTTCCTTCAAGCATATGGGTGTCATGCATAGGAGAAGAGGAGACACTAGCTATTGCATATGGGTATTCTAGCACGTGTTGTATCCTTGCTTCCAGTTATTGAGGACCACATGGGAGCCTTGAGTAGAACTATTTTTATCCCTAGTAGATAAGCATCCTTCCATTAGTTGTATTTCTTACTTTATTTTATAATAACAAATGGATTCTCGAATAAAACATAACATAGATATAGTAGACATGTATCCTCCTACGAGTAGTATTTACATTTTTACTTATTAATAGTGAATGGAGTCCCATGTTGAAGAAATGTTAGCTTTAGTAAATGGGTATCTTGGTATAAGTAACATTTCATGTTTACTTGGTGATAGAGAGTTGAGTCCTAAACAAACAAAGATGGATGTTCTTATTCTACAACCATGCTAGAGATATTCCTAGTTTACTATTGTGACTCACTAGGGAATATTGTAGTATCTTTTCATAATATTATTGGATACAATTAATATCATTTATCTTAGTTTTGTCATATGGATTGCCTATAAACATGCTCAGGTAGTTAGTATACCATGCTTAGTTGTTTTACAATGTTCTTTCATTGTTATTATACCATTATCATGTTTTTATACATGTACATGGACATGGATATTAGTACTCTAACCATGAATTAAGCTATGTGGTGGTATTTTTTTTGACATGTTATTTATAACCTTTTACTAAGTGATTGAATTGATATTTTTGAAGGACCATGTACATGATTGATATACTTTAGACTGGTTATGGACATCCTTGGATAGTTGGTATAACATTTTTAAAGTGTTATTTCATTATTATTTCACCATTATCAAGTATATATATGTATGTACACATGCGCACGCACACACACACACACACACACACACACACACACACCACACACACACACACACACACACACAAGTGTTCCTCGTCCCATATCTATATAGATTTCTCCCTCTCTAAATCTATATATGGGGTGGGGGCACTCGACTACCCCTATAAAATCT